>CADCXA010000063.1:0-105458 GCA_902806565.1 Hypoxylon rubiginosum | reverse complement strand
TGTCGATTTGGCTTTGGTCTAGATTGCTGGGGGGAGGCATGTCGTTCGGCAGCGTGTCCGTCTACACTAGAAAAGTGGAATCAAATAGCAGAGAAGAGAAGACGGTGAGCTTCTCCTTTGAAAAAAAAATTTGACGCTAGGTAGGTAGCGAGATGAATAATAGTAACATCAATCATATGTAGGTGCAGTATGAAACGTATGAGAGGAGTCGTCGTCGAGGGGTAGTGGCAAGAAGACCGGAATTCTCCGACCATTGGAGTAATGATTCATTAATTTGCTCCGCGGAATAATTGTCGAATATGAGACAAAAAGTGGTGATATTCGCGTATTAGCTTAGCTTCGGAGGTGATTCATTGTTCTAAGCCTTCTCGACACGAGGATTGCCGTTACTCGAGATAGCCTGTCAGAAATTAAACCCCTGAACCATCATATAACCTCTTCCGCTGAGATAGTTCTATTGCTTCTCTAAATAGTGGTAAACAAGCGTCCCCCCCCCCTGTTCGTACCTACACTACGGATCGCAGTGGAGAATCCGACAATTCCATATTTGTTGATCGCCCATTCCAAAGAGCGATCAAATGGACAATTTGACTAACGCCATAAGCCTTTCTTTTCATTTCGCAATACAAAAATGTTGCAAAAGCGATACCGCAATTACGGCATGTAATTGCGTCTTATAAACGTAACACACCCCCAGGTTCTTAGGTATCTGAACCTAAGAACTGAATCGATCACGTCCCTATCTAGCTCACTCGCTCTCGTGGCTGTCGGATCCAATAGAGGTCGGGCCAGCTCTTCATAATAGGCTTCTTGCGCTAAGTCTAAGAGGCTGTTTCTACGTGCGTGTAATTCGTCGTGGTTTCGAACCCTCGCCTTACTGCCAGATCTGGTCTGGCTCTGGGGCCTCCGGGGTTTCGCTCTAGGAGTCTTAGCGTAATTACATTTATCGAATGCAGTGGAATGCGTATATCCGCTGCGCTAACCGGGACTCATAACTGTCGTAATAACGGTACCGCAGTTGTACGCATGTAGTTAAGACTTATAAATGGGAAAAAGGAAGCATACAGCTCCATTCTTTTGCAAAAGGCGGTGTCAGGTCATCTCAGCCACAACCTCCACCGCCGGATTCCTCTCGGTCTTTGCGACACCTTCTCAGCTTCTTCGCGCTCTGGTTGAGTAGTTCCTAGCAGCTTTTTGAGGCTTTCGAATATGTCGGGATCTACATTGTCGCGCGAGACGTGCTCTTGCCAGTCGTGTTCGACGGTGCGGTGTGGCGGATGGGTTTCGCGGGCGATCTGTGCAACCACCCCTTTTAAGATATCCGCGCTCTGTCTGTCGTCTATGCGGAAGGCGTCGCGTACGTTGCAGTAGTAGGCAAGGTACTCCCTGTACACCTCCTGAAGCCTTCTCGAATACGGCGGCGTCCAGTACTCGCTGCGGATCTCCTCCAGCCCGATCTTTAGGGCTTGGCGGTATGCGTAGGCAGTATCCTCTCTGTAGTCGGGGATTACCTTGGCCCTGCTGGAGTCGGCGATGATCCCCAGAAATCCGTACAGTTTGTCTCTTGGATCAGTACAGTCGAGCTTGCCGAATTTGCGGATGACTTCGTGGATAAGATCCGGTACCCGCGAATGATACGTTTCGACTGCCGTATGCGGGCGGGTGAGCTCCGCAGTGATTTCGTCGAGTGTTCCGACCGCTGTCCCCTGAGCAAGAGGGTCAAGTATCGGCCGGAGCACCACGCGTTCCCTGTGAGTTATAATTCTCTCAGCGGGACTGCGCGAATCCGAAACGGCGTCGGCAACTGTTTGCGGCCGTCCACTCTGGGAGAACCGTAATTCGGGCGACGGTATAGCGTATGACGGTATGCCCGCAAACAAACGCGACGGGAAGACGTGGCGGCCGCACCATATCGTCACGCTGCGCGCCAGCAGCACCTCCTGCACGATCCAGACTCGACTCCAGTAGGGATGATAGCTCAGATACCTGAAGCCTTCCCACTGCTCTGCTGTGAATTCAGAGTGATGCTTGTCGATGCCTGCTTGGCTGAGTGACTCCAAGCTATCATCCTGTTCGCGAGTCTTGGGCGTGCCAAGCCACGCTACAACTAAATCGGCATTTCGGTAGACGCGCGCCATCTCCTTCACTTGTGCTCGTCTCTCTGCGCTGTCAAGCTGGTTGATGCATATTGCGTCTATAAAGAGAAGCCCGCCTACACGATTCCTTGCTGAGGTGGTGAGGAATTCGTGCAAGTTCCTACGCACGTAGAAGCACTGGCCGCCGACATTGATCTCGTAGATATTCTCAGTGTATTCTGCGCTGCCCCAGATGTATGATAGTGCGCAATATCGAGTCGAAGGGAGGTCTGATAGATTAAACGTTTCGAGGCTGAAATCCATGCTTCCAGGGGTGACTCGTAGAAGCCGGGCTTGTGTGGCGGCGTCGATGGCATCGTACTTGAAACCGGATGTTCCATTCAGGAGTTTATCATGAGCAAGTCCGTAGTCGATGATCTGACCGCTCTCCGTCAATTTAGACATGGCATCGAAATACGCCGCATAGGCATGACTAATTTCAGAAACGAAAGAATGGCAAGCTTCCATCGTGAAACGGGAGTAGCTGTGGACTGGGGAGGGTCTGTGATACTAGTATCGACGTCGTATGAGGCTGTGCTGTATAAATGTACGCTGCGGTCACTTGCATGCAATTCTCCAATAAGACGATCGAAATTCGGTATAGAATCCTCTCCTATTTGCTGGGGCTGCTCACTAGTGACCTATAGATGTCAGCACAGCAAGGGTAGATTTATCTTGGAAAATCTCATGCCTATAGACAGTTCACATATCTAGGCACCTAGCTGAAAGGAGATATTTATTGGCACAATGAGAAAGTTCAATATGAAACAGTCTCTGGATTCAAATATATAGGAGTGACGAGGCGCAGAAGCGCTCGTGCCTCTCCTAAGCGACCAAGTTCCCATAGTCACAGCGTTCAGACAGTCGTCGAACCTTACATTCAGGTTTCACTCTCGGCTCTGGCGCTAATTTCTGGCTTCAATCGCGTTCTGGTATATGGGTTGATGTAGAGAAGAGCATTGATATACCAAATAATCTATTGGGTTGTCTTCCCATAAGGCAACTATTGTTCGTCTCGAATGAAAGTTTACCGCACAAACGTCTAGATAGTATTGCTATACCAGACTGTAATGTTACAATATCATGCCGTAGCGGACATGATTAAGTCCGGGGATTTAGACCAGCTGCCTAGTCGTCTCCTCTGCGTCTGCAACTTCCGCGAGAAATGCCCTTTGAACATTATATCACCAGTGTTTCTATTAAACACAAGTCGTCGCAATGTTAACCACCGCGAGCCTTCTAATGATCGTTCACGGTCTGTCTGAAGCTCATAGAGAGCAATGATGAATGGATCTGTAGCGGTGTATTTCCTAGTGGAGTATCGATGTGCATTATTGGTGAAACCGAAACGTCGATATGGCTATCAGACGCAAATGCGCTTAGCTAAGAGCTCACGTATCTGGATACCTTTGTAGCTTCTGAATCCACCGAGAGCAAACACATACGACGAGAACTGGGTCTGGCTAGTAAGCCGAGAGGAGCGTTTCAGTAGAATAGGTAGGTAGAAACTTGAGGCAAAGCGGCCAGCTTGTAGAATTGTTGGCGACTCGAACCGATCTCCTAGTAGATTCGGTCCAAGAGTTCAAATTGATGGGCTGCCTTGTAGGTGCTCGTGCGTATTAGGCCGTTCAAGCGCTCGTGCTGAAGTAATAATTTTCCCATAGATATTCGTAATCCTCCATTATGCCGGAAACGAGACCGGGCATACGACGACGCACACCGGCTATCATACCCTTCGTGACATGTTCGTAGAAAGCACCTCTCATTGTCCACCAGCCTGCCGCCCAATACCTCTTGCCCCATTCCTCGTTCTCTAAAGCAGTACTGCGTAGACCTCTGTCACGCAACTGCCGCGCAGCATACTCCAGGCTTAATCCGATAATCCAGGGTGCCCAGGACTTCTTATCTTTGCTCCTCGACAACGCAATGGCGTATAAGAGGGGTGAGAGGATATGAAGTATCTCGGCGGTTTGACCGGGACGGGATAGCGTATTTAGAAGCTTTGATGCGGGCTTGATATCGTCTGCCGTCAACACTCGCCCCATCAAGTAAGAACTTATGTCTCCAGGATTCGGGAGGCTCGGGAGGCTAGAGCCGGTCCGGGGCATCGTCCATTCCTTCTCGTGGGTGGCTTTGGCGGTTTCCACAGGAACCTCCTCGCCCATTAGCTCCTTCAGTGTGTCGCCATCATTCTGATCCACATCGGGTGGAATTGGATCGCGCTCGGGCAGCGCTGGTGTCACGAGAGGCCTTGAGTTGGTGACTCGCATTAATAATAGGCGGCAGACTGCTTTGATAACCTCCAAGATGATGATAATACGCCAGCGAACCTTTTCGCCCTTGCGCTTCGCTGCCATTTCCCATAGTAACTCCGTATACTGCACAATTTGTAGGAGCAGTGCTATCCTCCGGTATATTCTACTCTTGGCCGTCCAGAATCTGGTGTAGCGCGTATGTGGGCCCGGTATCTTTGAAGCGAGAGCCGGTATCCTCGTGATGGCGCCTCGAAGAACAGCATCGTGGTAAAGTGACAGTAGCTGGATGCCCGAGTGTAGAGTCTCGGAGGCAATCTCTGCATCGCGAAAGCGGCCAGGGATGATGTATGTTAGGGATCGTAACGCGCTCTCGATCTGGGATACTTGATGGGAGTTTTTCGTGATGAAGTCACCGTACATGTGCAACCATTTCGGCCGTATCGACAGCATACTGTGGATCGGATTATGGGATTCATTCGCCGGACGCGACGGGTTGGTGCTGAAATGATCGGCGGGTTGTGACATGTCGAAGGAGAAGACGGAACAAATTAGATTATAGTAATACAAGGAGATCTAGAAAAGTACAATTCAAGAAGGAAAAAGGGAGTGTTGCGCCATGAAACCACGCAATTAGGAATTGGAATTTGGATTTTGGTGGTGAGAATAGTGGGAGAAGTGACAGATGAGCTGTTCAAGGAGATCCATTTTCAGGCTCCATTCGCGTCATTCACGCTTCCAACCGTTTGCCTCGGCTCGGCAACAGCTGTCTTTTGAAGGAATAGCGCTTGGGCCAACTTGACTAGTGTTATCGTTATCGCGGAATGGCTACTGCAATATCTGCTACCTAATAAATACATATATGTAAGCAATACGTATTAGAGACCATTGCATGTAGTTAACCATACCTTAGTGTATTGCCCCTTTTTCGACTTCGCCCTCGCATTCTCGAACCAAGACTTTATGGATTATATCGCCGAGCACTAGTAGGTCAAGTTTCGCTACGTGCCAGATGAGGGCGAAAGTATCGGCATTACTGATGTTCAAGCTCCTCCTTCATCGAGAAATGCGAAATCATCACCATGCGCCATCCTCGCGCAATCTATGATACAGTGGACATGATTGGTCCCCAAGCTTGACCGTGATGGTTTCTGAGCGAGGAAGAGGGGTCGGTATCTCAAGCGAAACTCATATCCAGGGGACATCCAGCATAATCGGCTACGATAGCATATTCGCTTCAGAATTTCTGCCCGCTAGCTGTACTGGGTACCTGAGACATAACATCGTCCTCAGTCTCGGAGATGAAGGCTTACTTCTAAAAATATGGATATGTTGAAGCAGTTCACTAGGTACTGTCACTCAATTCGACCGATTGTTACACAGTTTAGTTCAGGGCAGCGCTTGAGAGATACTCTCCAGTGCGTCTATCCCTATCCGTCTACGACAAGACGCAATGAGGTTCCTCAGACCCGGGCTTCTGGACCATAGTCGATATGACACAGCCGCACTAGTAGCTCATTGGTAATTAGTCGTTCCGGTTGTAAGGAACCTATGCGAGACTCATAAGAGACTTTGAAGTCAGCTGGATTGTATTTATAAATTCATTCATCTCAAGGTGTATATACCCAAGCTTTTGCCAAGCTAACAGCATTTGTCTCTAGCACCAGCATTTACCCGAATTCATGAATACCGATGATAGAACAGGTTCACCGACGAGGCCGTTCCCGTCGAGGGTCCAAAACTTGTCCGCTAACGACGGTCGCTCTCGCAACGGCGAGATTCGCATGTCCGTCCGCCTGCGATCGTAGTGGGCCATGTACTGCTATGCTGCTGCGGAGATGAAATGGGACATAATTGACTGTTACCTACGATCTCGAACAGATTATATTTCCTCTTTAGGAAAAAGGAAGAGTTCTTCGGTCCTCCACAGGGTACGGGAAGCCTAATCTAGGCCTAGATGGTGTCACATGTGTACGAGAGGGTAACAGATGTCCGCGACTGTTTTCTGCGAATATTGCGAAATCCGTGCGCTGGTCACGCTATATTGAAGTCCGATTTCTTGAATACTCGACTGCTTTAGCCGTGCTGCCGGAAACACACACTATCGAACCGCAGCGGCTATTGGTCTACTATAAAGCTTGGTTCGTCGATTTTGCAACGTTGCCGCCTTGCCAAGTCGGCTCTTTTTCTAACTAATGTACCAGCGGAATAAAGACCTCAAGGTGTCGCCACTCATACGAGCTGAGTTTTCCCGAGCTCAGCCTCTATGTATCATATGTATCATGCAAAGCGCCTGCAATCTTCTTGCCAAGGTGAACCTGAATTTATAGGTTCGATCTTGTCCCAAATGTCACCACGTTATACAATCTTACCTACCTCCTACCTACTTACACCATGCCGTCCGCGTTGAAGCTCGAAGTTACTGATGTCTCGGCATCTCCAAGCTCTCCGGCTGGGAATCTAGAGACACTGGAACCTTCTCACCTAGAAATTTCATCACAAATACTAAGCATCATCTCACGGTATAAGCTTGCAAAAGATACATTCCTAGCGGGGACCAAGGACGGAACCAATTTTCTGGCCCATATCCATTCTAAGGTCGCAGCTAAGGAGAGCATACTTATGTGCCTTCCGGCGTTCCCTTTCAAGTCCCCGAACAATACCGCGAAGGTCTTTGGCCGTCTCCCCGACAAGGCCGAGGAATTTGCGCTTGCACATCTCAATGGACTATGTGCTGCGATAGGAGATATTTACACGCCAGGCGCAAGGTTGATGATTGTGTCTGATGGGCTCGTTTACAACGGTACTTGATCCTCGACCTGCCGCCTATCTTTCTATTAACTCGAAAGAAGATCTCCTGGGAGTTCCGGACAGGGATGTCTGGGCGTACGGCGAAGCCCTCCGAGCATTGCGAGCAAGAAAGGACTTTCGTCATATTGAATTCTGTCGACTGAAGGACATAGTACACGTCGATGTACCAGATGAGTTGGACGAGATCAGATGTAAGTAATGGTCAACATATCTTCCGAGATGTATTCAAAGTTGCTACATAACCCCTTTTGATACTGCGCCACCCCCTATTTCTAGATGCTAAGCCTAACTATCTCTAGATGTGGCAAATGCAACGAATTTCCGCCATGCTTTATTGCAACAGTTTAGTAAACCAGGATACAATGTTTCACTCAGGATATCAGAGGATGAAGATACATGCTTGACATACAGAGGATATATCAAGTTCCTAGAGACCGACCTACAGAATGTGTATCCCATAGGCGAGGGGCGCAGCAAGTCGAAGTACAAAAAGGGAGTAGAGTATATCGCCAAGCAGATGCTCACAAGAGGCGATGTAAGTTCTTTGTCCCTCGTCCGTCCAGCTCGTACCGGATAGTCAGCGACGCGGCAGTGCTGATAGTCGTCACCCAGGCATTCGCTCGAGCAGTACGACAAAGATTTCCCGACCGATTGAGGCTTTCCATTCATCCCTCGACGGGTGAAAACAAGCTCTCCATCAACCTGCTACCAACAGACACATCGTTTACGACGCCTTGGCACTGCAGCATCGCGTTTCGATTGGACGGCACCGTCATCACGGGCCACCGGTCCCAGTTCGACACCAACGAAGAGTTTGAACTCGTATGCGAGCAAGGTCGCCCAAGTTACTTTCGTGAGAGAAGCGCCTTGCTTTCTTGGGCTAGCGAAAAGGGCGGTATCACCTGCGAACCTGTGTACCCAACAGGGCTCGTGATCCGGCCGGCAGCGGGTCGGAACTCCTTGTCCGTAAGGGATGTCGACGCAGCCAAGGTACGCGCCTTGTCGCAGCTCAATTCTCCTATCGTATTGCGCGGCTTTGCGCGGACGCGAAATCGGGATTTGCTGGTGGCCAAGGCCCACGAGTTTGGCGTGCCGACGCCGTGGGAGTTCGGCATGCCTGATCTAAACGTTCGCGGTGCAGATACCCATCGAGTGACCAATTTCCTCTCGGTGACTGAGGATGAGAGTGAAACGTCGTTTTCCATGCCGCCAAGGTTAGCTGTCTATTTCACCCATCCCTATTATTCTATTCTAAGCTCAAGGCACTAATCCGCAGCCGACCTAGGTTTCAATTCTTCGCGGCGATGATAGAATCACCCAAAGACACCAAACCCGCCCTATTCTCCTCATCGGCGCTTCTTTTGAAGCATCTCTCAGCACATTTAAGCCTCCCCTCTCTCCACCCCTTAACAGGGGCTATTTCCTCATCCTCAACTATTACCCGTAGTTTGCCTCTAGTCGTCAATCATCCTGCAACCAACTGTCTACCTTGCAATGTGCCGAAGAGTTTACGGCACGATCGTCGTATCGCCTACTACCATACCTGGGAGAAGGGCGACTTACTCGTGTGCAATAATACTGTAACTACCTTGCATCAATGGAGCGATCATTCGGCAGCCTGGAATCGAGAGATTTGGAAAATACATTTTGAATAGGTCTAATTCAGTTAGTCTTATGAATCGATGAATTCTAGCTGGAGTCTAACGGAAATATATTTGCTCGAATCCAGATATTTCGTTCTTGGAGACCGTGGAACGGAACTCGGCAAATGCGAGGCTTTGTAAATTTCGCCTAGGTTTCTAATGTTTACATAATTTGCTGTTGTGTTAGTACAGTTATCGTATTCTTTACGGTGAACTCAACCTATAGCTCTAAGGAAACGGGATGGTACCTCCTCTTCCCTTTCAGAATTCTTTACACATCTGCTCATAACTCTAGTCCTTTAGCCATCAGCAAAGCCAAGTAAGGATCCAGGCTGGTGCTGCTCTTGTCTTGCGTCCCACTTATCATCTTATACCCGACTGAATAGAGCCTAAGGTATCATACGTAGTTACCTCTACTTCATACACTCGGACTCTACTTTAAACACCTTGAGGCTTTCTAGCTGTGGGAATACGCGAGGGGTGCCAGAGATTTGCACACTGAATACCTTGTAGAGGCCGTCAAATAAGTACTCGTAAGTCAAATGGGTTGGATGCATATCCCTCAGAGCGGTGTTGCAATAGCGGAAATGGATATAACGCTGCACAGGGATCTCTAGGCTAGGCAGAGAGGCATTCAAGCAGCGGAAAAGGGAACGCCATCCAAAATCGTCATAAAAAGGGCGATAGTCAACATCTATCTTAAGGTGGCGGATGAGCTGCAAGAAACGATGCGTGGCACGGTTGGTTTGACGCAACGATAGCTAGCACGCGATAGCGATCCACCACCGAAGAGGATCTCAGAACAAGCTTATCTCGTCTAGGGTTAAACAGAGGCGAAAATTTGCCAGGCTCCCCGTAATACGAGACCGCTACTTCTCGGAACGCCTTCGAAACGTGGAAGAGGTTCATCAACTTCCGTGGATGGGAATCTTCCCAGAAGACTTTCACCAGAAAATATAGAGAGTTTATCCACATAGTTGAAGGCAATCCGAGCAAAATGTTAACCTCGCGCGGCTCCGTCAATGGATCAAAAATCTCGAAGAATAATTCTAGAGGAAGCGATAACAGCGGGCATGACGACCGCTTTCTCGAATCAGACAGCGTCAGGATAGGTGAGTTGGTATTAAGGTTATCCGGCCGGGTCAAAGTCGCTGGCTGTTCTGTCGGCTGTGCTACTGAGCGCGGCTGACTAGGGAATTTATAATCTTCTCGTAGAAACCGGTGCATCTTTTCAACGATATGCTCCCACGGGACTGGTTTATTCGGGTCAAGAGTAACAGTGAGCTGATTAGAGACCCAATGAATCTTGACTCGTTCTTTGTCCATGGCTGCTTAGCGGCTTCACGTCAGTTGCCTGGGAAGTCTCTAAAGGCCCAGGGCGAAGGCAATTGGAATATTTGCTACAAGACTAAGGTGGAAGCATACGTAGGTAATCATGGAAACTTACCACTAACACGCCTACCATAGATTCAGGAGTAAAAATTGAGATCGAGAAGTCGAAGGTACAAGTAATGTAGGTAGGTAGAGTGACAAAATGCGTGAATGTAGTCCTTGAAGTGTAAGAGCCTCCTCTTGAGTAATGACATCCTTAAGTACTACACCAATGGTAGGTGTGGTAGAAGAAATGTCATTTTGACCTAGGTAGGTCTACAGGCATCCACCCATCCAACCATTTCTAAAGTTGACCACCTAGGTATCCTTAGGAAGCGTCGTCGTTGCTCTCCTAGGAAGACAAAGATAGACAATGATACCAAAAAGGCGCCTCTCTAAAGTGATTTTTGCGGCTTATTAAGAGGCAGGTACTGGTTATTTGAGACTATAATATTCAGGTATTTAACTTTTATTCCATTATTCTTTAAAGGGTTCGGTCTGCTAGATGTTGTCCATCATTTAACAAGTGCCTGAGACGTTTGTGGGCCTAAACTACTTGTTAACGGTGTCTTATATTAGGCAACTCTATATCTGCCTCTGCGATACCTAATGCTCCCAGTCTCAGGCTGATAAGGAAATTATGGGAGAACAATATTACTTAATGAACTGGTAGTGAATGCCAGATGAGAAAGCGATCTTCGAGCTATAGTGCAGATACCTCATCAAGCATAGTCGTGGTTGTTTATGGTGGCGCAAAAAGAGGGAAGCGAATGATTCCATTATAAGAGTTTGGTGAGGTTAATGAAGCTATCTTAGGTACCCATTGCCCACCTAGTAATGAGAAGCTGAGAGGTGGCAGACCTAAAGCAATTGAGTGTTTTGCTGCTATTTTAATCGTCTAAGAGTGATGCCTTCGTTAATTAAATATCCAAGATTGAGTCGACGCATCAATGCGTTTCAGCGTTTCAGTCGTACGTGTCCTAGGTATCACGAACGCTGTCGTAATTCGAAATCAATCACCATACAGCTACTTTTGCTATAAGCCTACCTCAAGTTTTGTTTTATCTTAAGGCGAGCGGAGAAACAGTCTAAATATGGGATGGTCTGAGGTCAGAATGTTGCCAATAATAGTTGGCTACCCCAGATACAGCCAAATATTTAAAGCCTCGTTTGTAGCGTGTGGCATGACAATAGCTGAATAGTAGGTAAAGTACGTGTTCAGTCGTTTGGCAACGTCAGCGAAGCCAGGCAGATAGGAGTGATAGGGGTGATAGGGGTCTATCAGATTGACGACAGCGCCAAGTTCAGCTCCCAAGTGGACCATAAAATGTGCTAGGCCCAGAATGACGGGAACCCTTACCACATGAGTGTTGGCTTGCGGATCGACAGCGGATCTATCACGTACCTACGAAGTAACCTACCAAGATATGATCACTAGCGTCAACAGCCTGCAGGAATACCTATCGTTCCCTCGCGTCTTCTCTTATGATTAGGAATCTAATTAGGATCTCAAGAGGCGAAAATTCATGGGGAAATGTCGATTAGGAAAAGGGCGTTGATGATCTCGAGAAAAGACGCTTCTTAACAGAGATTCATTGTGACGAATTCGGGATCCTAACGAGGATGAGCCAAACTACGCGCCAATCACAGGTGCATTTGCTTTGAGCCCGGCAATCTTGAAACAGATTTTCTGCATGGACCCTCGCCAAGGGAGAAAGGCCTAGCATAGTCAGGTACCTAGCCAGTGCCTAGGTACTATGGTAGGCTGATCGTGGATCGTCAATGGGTCCACGGCTGATCCGGCTTGATCCAGTCCTGGCCGTTCGCTTGTCCTCGCTCCAAGTTTTGCCTCCTATTGGTGGCTTCATCCCACCATCGCGCGTGTTTCGAAACAATGAGGAGGCGCATGGCTGGCATGGCTGGCATCGACTCGTTTCAGGTTGATCCGACCATCGAATGGCCTCCAGTCCCTTTCCTCGTAGCTGCACACGCTCTGCCAAAAATGCCCGGGGGATAGCGAGGCTCATTCGACCGATGGACGATGGCTGTACGTCTCCCCCCAATGAGCAGCCAGGATGGGGACGATGGTCGGGACGCGGCCTATGAATATGACGGAGCGACCAGGGGTGCTTCGTGCCCAGGTGTTGGGGGGTAGGTACTATATCACAGAACGGTAGCCGAATACACGCGGGTACGACCTTCGGCCTTCCCATCGTAAATCTTCGCTTCTGCTGTTCCAAGGTTCTACACCATCCTTCTTTTCTGATCTAGTCTTCATCGCTTATTCATTCGCGATACCGACTTCTATCGTAACCCTCACTCGCATTGCACATCGCCAATTGCATTTAGAACCAGTCCAATGGATCATCCATCGAGGGTGCTAGCACAGGCGCGAGAGCATCTCGAAGCTCTCAAGCAATCCGGTCTCAGTCGTGATGCTTTACTTGCTTTGTTGGAGGAGGATTCACAACAGCAGCGACAGCAAGCCATGATAGCAGAAGGTATGGGACGCTCTCGCATAGGACGCGTGTGTATGTTCTAGAAGTTAACTCGTAGCAATAGCCCAAGCCATCCCCAATTTCAGCTACAGAGACATCAATCCTTCTCCTCCTTATAGTCAACCCCACGGACAGCGATCGTCCGTCTCGTCCTCGAGATCCAGCTGCTCAAGTCGCGACAGCGTATTTTCCTCGGCCTCGGCTCGAAGCTCCATATCGTCGACGACGGCCCCAGCCACCGATGCAAAATTTTGGTGCACATCCTGCGATAAGACATTCAAGAGGAAGTTCGACTGGAAGCGACACGAGGAGGAATTCCACGAGCGATCGCGAAAATACCCCTGCCCTAACTGTAACCAAAGCTTCTGGGGGGCGAACACGATGAATCAACACCACAAGTCGGCCCACGGCTGTAAGACCTGCCCCCATGCCGATACCGTCGTGAAACATCTTCGGAAGAGAAAGGCATGGGGATGCGGCTTTTGCGCCGCGATGCACGGCAAGTTCGAGAAGCACATCGACCACGTCGCCGCGCATTTCGAGTCGGGGAGCACCAAGGCCGATTGGATGCACTCCAACGTCATCTACGGCCTACTACACCAACACCTAATCCACGAGGCGTGGAAAGCGCTGGTAGCGGCGAAGCAGAGCACGTTTAACGGCCACCAGCCTATGTTCAGCTGGAGTCCCGAGTCGACAGGACGAGCCCAGGGTTTCGTGGAAAACGAGAATCCCGGGCAGCTCCAGGATCTCCTAGAATTCTTCGACGGCACCAAGGAGTCCGCCGAGAGTATTGTGGAAATGGCGTATACCTGCGTCCACGTCATATTCCGACCACGATCGACATCCGTGACTCAGGGGGTACCCCAATCGCCCCCGGGTTCTACATCACCCATCAATACATCTAAACACATATCTGTCCAGCCTAGGACGCCATCTATGCCGCGGCGCTCCGCATCCACGTCCGCCCTCCCCGGCATAAACAGGCAAAGCAGACGGGCGCCATCCGCGGACTCCCGCCACATCAGCACCGTCCCTTCTCAAGTACCGAATCTGAACTTGACTATCCCGCAAGTACCAAGCCACCACCACCACCTTCAGCACCAACAACAGCAACCAGTGCTCGACGCGTACCAAAGCTTCTCCATGATGCAGTCCGCGCAGCAGCAGCAGAGATACGCGCCGCCGCCCCACACGACTACCGACAAGGCGCTACCGCCGGCACCGCTCGCGCCGACACCGACGTCGCCTATGCAACTGGACTTCCCGCTCTTCGGCAACGACGACGCGGGCATGCTCCCGCCGCTGGACCTGGCGTCGGACGACTGGCGGAGCTTCGCGAGCACCCTAGTCGAGGAGGAAGAGCTGCAGCAGCACCAACAGCAGCACGCGCTAGGCTCCCACGAGTTTCCCATATCGTGGGACGATCTAGGGCAGTTTCAGACGAATCCGTGCTGATATGAAGACGGGGGAAAAAAGGAGACGGCAGCGGCGGATGGGAGCATATTGTGTATAATGTGTAACGTGTATTATGCCCGGGCCCTCCGGAGCTCGGCTGGAAACGCATAATGTAATGGTAGTTAGTGTACGACGAAGACACCTGGGTCGTGTCAGGCTTGCTGTGCTGAAATATTAAAATCTTGTATGCATGCGACATGATTTCTCCATCGCGATGTCTTTGCTCCGTGAATAGCTAGCTGTGGCGTGAGAGGGAATGCTTATGACTGCAGCAGAAGCTGATATTCGTATGTATCTTCAGGTCAGCATCTACCAAAGGTGGTTATCTCATCCTTGCTGGCAAGTTTATGAGCGAATCGTCGAAGGAAACGATCTCCTCGAGGCTGACGTGGTCAAGAGGAGAGCATGATTCAACGTTTGCTACGAATGAACATCTATGCACCTAGCCTAGGCTAAAGCTTCCTATCCCAACAGAAAGGATAGCCAATCAACCCCCTTGTCCCAGAACTAAAGCTTTAACCTTTAGCATTAGTCTGCCTAAAACCTAAACTTCCTTATTTAGCAATGCCGATGATCGTGGGTTCGCGGGATGAGGCGAGCTGAAAAGAGCCGCAGAAGACCACCTCCCAATCCCAGTACGGTTCACACCTATCGAACTATGAATTTGGTAGTAGATCAAGCTTCGGCTTTTTTATTGCTGGACAGTAAAAAAGAAGCCTAGAAAATTGTATGACCGATATAAAAGTGGAAATGTGGTGAGGGAAGATGGCGAACTCCACCATAGTACAGTGGGGATAATAAGCCGTGGATTAGGGAAGCACGAAAAAACTTCACAAAGAAAAAATACATATCCTAGCTTCACTCCGTTTCGATCGGAGGACCTCCGGGTTATGAGCCCGGCGCGCTTCCACTGCGCCATGAAGCTTTCCACAGGACATGGCTGGTGGCATAAGTATGAGATTGGAATTGTTTCTTTCAATACTGCCCTATAATCTCCTTGCTACCTTATGACTCACCCTTTCCCGATGCCGACAATCGGCCTATTGGACGAACTCGAGTCCAGCATTGGGCACCTTTATATGATAGGCATTGCAATTCTGTTTAATCAATTTCCATGTAACCTTTCGCTCAAATGCTGGTTGTTCTCCCCTAGGTACCTAGATAGGTAGATTCCCCGGCTCGGTTCTCGCAAGGGGGTATGCAGCGAGAAAGCTCATGCGTTAATAGAACCGGCTGTCGCCTATAGATAGGTCCTCTTAGGTGGAAGCGAATATCGCCATTCCGTATGATATATAGCATCGACCGTATATCTTGAGCGATACATGTTGCACGATGGCGGTGCTGTTAGGTGCTTCATATACGCATCATCCTGGGATCGATCTCCATAAAGACACCCATGACGCATATGAATCTGTTGACTATCTATTTCAGCCCATATGAACAAAACCAATACCTCAGGATCGTAATTCAGACCCTCGAACTATAGGGGGCATGCTTGTGATAAAGCTTGTTACCTTCTTAGCTTACATTGCCCTGTCATCTAAAACTCCTCACTATGCCTGTCTCATTCATTTCTTAGAATCAAGCAAGTGTAAGCTATATACATTAAGATTCCCTTATACTATGTATGTAAAAATATTCTTAAACACTGCTCTAGTTCACTGAGCACTCTCCCCTTAAGGTTGACGAAGGAACCAAGACTCTAACCTCGGGACACAGGAACTAGGACATATCCCCAGACACAGCAGGTATCTCTTCATTTTCAATGGCCAGTATCGTTGATAGAGGATTCTCGACTTGATAAACCCAATTATATCACTTAAGTACTCATACCTGAGCTCCTGGTTAGAATGTGAAATGAATATATGGATAAGTGTATATACCTACAACACATGAGAGTAATCTCATTTGAGGTGGAGAGGCAGATGGGAAACCTTTGAGATTAGTTTCATTATGATTGACTGGCTCTCACGCGGAAATTTGCAATAGGTTTCGAGCACATTACCTATCAGTCACTGAATCCATTCTTTTCAGCTTATCCTTTGCCTTATTGCTGCGATTATTACGGCTGGTTGGCGACGATAAGACGGAGATAGATGGCATCGAAGATGTAAGCCATAATAATCCTCGGTTTTACGTCATATGTTTGTTGTCAACTAGTTGTCGACCACAGAGTAATCTTTGTTAACCTAACCCCTTTCTCGCGAAGGAGGCTGACTGGGGTCCACTAGGCTTCTTACCTCGTTTCATGACGGCTAGCACTGATGTGAGCAATTCCGTACCTTGATCTAACCTAACTACCGGCGAATAAACGCATAGCAATACGCGAAATATGACGTTGCTGGCTATCTCTTATGTGTTACTAGATCAACTCGATGAAATAAGCGAAAACTCATTTAAATCCTTGCTCCCGCGTGGGTGGACAGATAGTGTTCTAGTTAAGTTTAATCCTTCATCCTAATACATACCACAATCGCAAATGAAATCTAAATCCTACTGCCGATCCCTTATGTCGTAGATACAGAATTGATTTCTATCTGAAATCAGCCTCGTTTCTACAGTGATGTCACTCCGATCTGCAAAGACTCTTTCGTTCCTAAATCCTAACGACGAGGGGCTGCGTGTTGTAACTTCGGTCAGCTCTCCTTTGGCGACCAACGCGACAGTCGGGTAAGAAGTCTCAAAAACTGTTGGAAGATTCAAGTGGGTAATAGGGTAAGAAATTATCCAACTTCCATAATTAATATTCAAAGTCTCACAAGAACGGTACTTGATGCTCCCTTTCCAGCTTCCCACGCGTTCGTGCCAGATGGTGGGGGATCTGCACCAACGCAAACGCACTCAGCTGCGGGAGCGCTAGGCGGATCTGCATCTACGTCACAATCAGGGCGGATCAGCAGGTACCAAGACATATTTTTAGAATTCGTCTAAATCAGCAACTTATTCCGAGCTTGAGGCTGTTGATTACTTGCAAGCTGGCCAATTCCTTCCATACGGCTGGTGTCATGGCCTATGTAAATGTGCTGAAAGACTCGGGCATCTGAGCAGGAAACTATTGTGATGTACATTAAGTAAGATCTATTCCGGGCCTACACGCTATAGATCGAGATGCGATCGTCAGGGTCCGGACGAGGATAATAAAGTCGTGAGAATATCCTTCCATCTCGGTCACCGTTCAGATGGAGATCATCTAGGAAACTTATCTTTCTATCGTCCTTACTTCATATCATACCTAGCCCACTAATATAATGGTATTGCTTCAAAACTTTAGGCGTATTGCCTGCCTTGCAGCTTGCGTCTTTCTAGCAAGCCCTGGCCGGGCAATGCCGGTCGAGACATCCGATACAATATCTGAGCGCGGCTCTAGTAGTGGAAAGCGCATTATTCTCTGGGAGACGAGTTTAACGAGTGAACTCAAGAGTATCCCCGGCCTTTTGTCTGCGGCAACTGCCCTGGGCTCATCAGGCGTCATCAAGTCGGTCACCAACTGGGAGACGAAGCGGCCAGACGAGGTGCCCAAGAAATTTCCTTACCGGCCTATGGTCCGCACGCCCCAGCACCTAGAGGGCGACAACTGGAAAAACCTCATCTCCGTGGTGTCGAGCCAGAAGAACACCATCGTGCACTTCTACAACGAGCCGGAGCGCAACGGCATCCAAGCGTCCGACGCGGTCGCCAGCTGGCGGCAGAAGATGCTCCCGCTGCGGCAGAAGTACGGCGCGAAGCTCGCGGGGCCGGGCTGCGCCAGCTCCGACGAGGGCTCCGCGTGGCTGCGGACGTTCATGGGGATGCTGGCAGACGAGGAGAAGCCCGACTACCTCAACCTACACTTCTACACCCTCCCGAGCAACCCGTGCGACCAGGAGATCCGGAACGCCGAGAGCTTCTTCTTCGAGAAGCACAAGACCTACAACCTTCCCGTCATAATAGGCGAGATAGCGAGTACCAGCCGCGACGGCGCCCAGGTGGTAGAGTTCACCAAGGAGGTGTCGAAGTGGCTGGACCAGCCGGCCCAGAGCTGGGTTGTCGAATACGGCTTCTTTGGCGTGTCTACCGGCGTGGATGATAATTTCGTGAGTCCGGCTGCGCAGATGCTCGATTCCAAGGGTGCTTGGACGGACCTTGGTAAATGGTGGATTGGAGCGAGCTAGATAAGAGTGGGCTAGGAGTTGGGGAGAGGGGTGTTTGGGATTACTCAGCGAAGGCGTTTTAGTGTACAAGTCCACGACAAGGGGCTGCATCTTCTTGATGGATTTCCATAACTTCGAAAATTCTTTGTATTATATTGAAAAGCCGTCCAAGGCCGAAAAATAACTACTTTCTAACTCATTTTCACCTTTCCCGACTGCGTAGATCGATATGTTGCTGTGAAACCTCGCGACCTACTTATTTTCATTGCTCACGGTTATGAAATCAATGGGCACTTCTTCTGATACCTAGTACCTGAGAAATATTCGTGTTCTACAGTCTACTCCCTTTCTGCACGGACCGCGATTCAGTATCGAACAGATTACGAGAGGGGGTTACTTCCGGACATCCTGCCTGCCTAGGAGCCCAGCATCCATACATACCTAGACAACGGACTTTATTGAACCATTTCTGCTATTCTAGCCGAAGTTCGCCTAAACACCTAGCACGAAGCAGCTGGTAGATGTTAACGGGATCTGAGAATGGAATCCCGAGCCTCGCTTAATTTTTATACTAGTGGTGATAGATCGCACCGGATCTTAAGACTTAGGTCGAACACATGCAATTTTTAATATCCCCGGTTTTTATACACCCATGATGGAAATCATGGAAAATCCTGATGAAACCTCAAGGGACCGAGTGATCCAGGGGTATGGAACCCCGATTTTCTCACGGCTTGCCGCGGGGGACCTGTCGCGGGGGAACTGTCGCGGGAGGTCTTTCTAGAACACATGTTCTCGATGGTAGATGTCACGAATCGCAAGCCCAACTATTGGACTGCAGCGAAAGTACAACTAATCAGAAGCTGAAAGGCGAATCATCCGTTCGAAATATATTCACCCGCACCAATGCCCCTGGCTGTCCTGGCTATCGAGTTCAGCGAACCTGGAGGCTCATCTTAGATCTACCCCATCTACCACATGGCCCAAACTCTTAGGTCAGGGCCTCGGGCTTAATGCGAATCAAGCGTACGTGTTCGGCTCGTCGGGAATTTTTACATTATTCTAGAAAATTCAAATAATCATTCGATGCTAAGATCTAGCCAACGATCTACCCAGCCACGCATGAAAACACCGTCATATCGTACCATTTCGCCTCACGGCCATCTGGCGCTCGCGTGATTTAGACCGTCTAGAAGGACTTGATAGGTAGGTATGGCAGTGCCGACAAGACCGGTAACGCCCGGGACACATAGTTATCGTGATATACCCTGCGCTAGAATTTTTCTCTCAGCATTTAGTCTGAACCTTGACAGGTGACCCCACAACGCGGGACGGGAAGGTAATGCATTCATCATGGGTAAGTAAGGGGTTTAAAGCTTTGGGGGCCTTTTCGCCATCCGATGGGTATAAGTCTAAGATCTGAATTGAAAGCTCTATTTTCGAGGAATCACCAGCATTAGCATCCTGCCTTGACTGATCGCTTTTATT
This sequence comes from Hypoxylon rubiginosum, assembly GCA_902806565.1. Classification (NCBI taxonomy): domain Eukaryota; kingdom Fungi; phylum Ascomycota; class Sordariomycetes; order Xylariales; family Hypoxylaceae; genus Hypoxylon; species Hypoxylon rubiginosum. The sequence goes on along the minus strand of CADCXA010000063.1, from coordinate 85,672 downwards.
AACTGCCTACCCTCTATCACACTATACGATTGCGCTGTACTTATCCTACCCGTGCCCAATTCCAGTGGTAGTTTGTTAAATCAGCCGTCATGGCTCTTAACTATAAGGAGACGAAATTAGTCATCGACACGATTCCCGCTCTACGCAAACATGGAGAGCACATATCGACCGTCTTCTACAAGACGATGCTTCGCGACCATCCAGAGCTCCATAACTACTTTAATAGCGTCCATATGAGCTCTGGGGCACAGCCACGCGAACTCACGAAGCTCATATTGGCTTTTGCGTCTAATATCAGCAACATCAGCGAGCTCGTTCCGAAGTTGGAAAGAGTAGCGAACAAACACGTATCGTTGAATATCCAACCGGAGCACTATGACATCGTTGGAAAATACTTGCTGCGCGCATTTTCTGCTGTTCTCGGCCCAGCAGCCATGACCCCTGATGTCCAATTAGCTTGGATGCGCATGTATACAGTCATGGCAAAAGTCTTAATGGGCAGAGAAGCCCATCTTTACCGCGAGTTCGAAAACTGGAAGGGCTGGAGAAAATTTATGATATACAGCAAGAAGAACGAGACGTTGGAGGGGAACATTGTCTCCTTCACCCTGAAACCAACCGACGGAAAGCCCTTGCCATCCTTTATGCCGGGACAGTACACCACTCTGAGACTTACGGTTCCTGGCATGAAATATGCGCAGCTCAGACAATACTCCCTGAGCGATGCGCCGAGCCACGACTACTACCGAATTACTGTTAAGCGGGACCAAGGATCAAACTGGGACTACGCTGGGCAGGACGACGCCATGACTGTGTCATCTGCCGCCACCAGCGCATCGGATAGCAGCCTCGGAAGCTTACACCCGGGTCGGCCCGGTATTGTGTCGAACTCACTCATTGACGAGTTCCACGAGGGGGGCACAATTGAGTTGACACATCCGGCGGGTGTTTTCCAACTAGACACCAACATCGACAACTCTATGCCCCTCGTCCTTATTTCTGCTGGCGTCGGCGTCTCGCCCCTCATGGCAATGCTGAACACTGTAGCGGAAAAGCAAATGAACAGACCAGTGTCGTGGATCCAGGCCTCGCGACATGACGCGCCATTCCAAGCAGATGTCAATAGCATTGCCAAGCGACTCCCGAACGTGAGAACCAAGTTCTTCAAGTCGAGACTGTCGGACAGCGACGTGCTATCGTACACGTCGTCATTCGACAACGACTTCCTGTCCCTGACGGCTGAGGATCTGTATCTTAGTAACGGCTCCACGGAATACAAGATCTGCGGACCCGAAGACTTTATGATGCAAGCGTCCAGCCATCTGGCGAGACAAGGAGTGAAGCCAGAAAGAGTGCAGTTTGAAGTCTTTTCTATCGGTAGCTACGAGCTTAACAATTCGAACAGTTGACGAGTCGAACAGTATGTGGCCCCACATGATTCCAGGGGCCACCAACTACATATACGTATGAACTGCCACCCCCAGCATCAATATCCCCAGTACGCCCGCCGGATGCCTACTACAGCGAGGCCCCCATGACCCCATAGCGCGTGGGGCCGAAGAAGACACCGGATACCTGGCTCGATACCTGCACCGCAGTGGATACTGTACGACTTATACACAACTTCCAAGGTTCCTAGAGTCCGAGAGAAACCCCGAGTAGTGGTTGTGAGGAGGCTTCACCCGTCGGGCAACAACCACAGCGGAAAGGGGCTTTACGACCTGATTTGAAAACGAATGCGAGAACTATACGAATGAACTTTTCATTTTGCTTATGGTGTCGTGCATTTGAGGCCGCGGGATTATTATAAGGGATGCATCAATGCCGTGAAGGTCTCATGAGACCCCAATAACACTTCGTCTCGGTCATTTCCCGGTCATCATAGAGTGAATGGGATGCGAAAACTATAGAATTAGGAGCATATGCATTTAACATGATGTTTAAAAATATACACATGCCAATCTCACCACACTTCCGGAGTTTTCATGGCATATAACGATTCAACGTCTGACAACTATGACGTCCTTCTCGCCTTTTCAGTTTCCGCTAATGGCTGCTTTCTTCTCCCGCTCCGTCAGTTCGTGACGCAATTGGTGCATTCCTGCTAGATAATCCTGATCGTCCCCAGCATATCGTACCCACAGGTCCTCGCACAACTCAACGTACTTCCTCGCCCCCACTAGCTCCCCGACGCGCATAAACGCTCTAGCCACGACGCCATAGTATACGAGTTGCTGGGCCTCTAGCTTCTCATCGTGTATCAAGGACTCCATCTCGTCTGCGAGCTGATTGACCGTGGGCTCCGTAAGATTGGCTTTGCCGGTGGCGCCGTCGTTCAGCTCGTGGTAGATATCCAGAAGTCGCTCCCGATGCTTGTCCGAGGCGGCTCTTTTGCTATTGGAAGAGGCGCAGAGTGAACATGTGCAGGTAAAGCCCCAATTCTTCAGACCCTCCTTACGGTCTTCGTATGAGAGACCAAGCGGGACATCTACGTTGCGATAACCCCGGACGGTCAATTCTCGTTCAAGAATGAAGAATTTGGGAAGGAAAGAAAGTCGAAGACTTACAACTCTGCGTTATCTCTTCTCCCACTTCGATATCCCGCATTGCTATGACTTCAACAGCCAAGGTACGCACCGAGTACCGCCAGAAGACGCTGGTTTTTAAGTTAGCCCCTTATTATATCCGTAAGACGGTCGAATGACGTACTTGGGATTGCAATTATGATTTATCCGCTAGAAGACATTAGCTGGATGGTCCATGGTCATTGTCTACGCTCATACTTACAGACCCAATGGGAAACAATCCCGAGTGAGGGATCTCCAGGCCCAGCTCGACACCGAAGATATTCGTCTTCAAAATGTCCTCGATCGGTTCGCCGCCAGTACTGCGCGCCAAGGAAATTACCTCTTCCTGCTGGGGTTCCGGCAGCTGCTGCAACGCCTGCTCCAAAAGATCCGCTCGCGACTCGTCATCCACAGCCGCGAATACGTCCATGTGCGTGACCATAACCGGGTAGTCCACAAGCACTACATCCCACTTCCGAATCGGACGCTGCGCGACAAGTCCCTTCCCTCTTTTGGGAACGTCCTTGATCACGTACGCCGGACTCCCCTGCCCTCCGGCTGCGAGCAGGCTCGAGGGGTGGTCCCTGAGCTTCGGCGGCACGACCGAGTCGTCCAGCGCGTCGACCATGCTCGCCGCCAGCGCGGGCGTCGTGATGACGCTGAGACCACGGTCCCCGCGGAAGGGCTCGAACGTGTAGAGGCAGAACTGCGGCCCGGGGGTGTCGTCCTGGGCGGGCTCTACGCAGTACGGCCGCCGCTTCCAGGGCGCCCAGGTCCCCGTGTCGAAGGCGGAGTCCTCGTCTATGGGGAGCGGACACGTGGATAGCTCGGGCCGGCTGTCCGGTATGGAGCCGTGGACCCCTGAGGAGCAGGTGGTTGGATCTAGTAGGTCGGCGAGCGCCGACTTGGTGAAAATAACAAGACACGCTAGAAATGCCGACCAGGGAAAGAAAGCGATGCGGATGCTAATGAACGCCATGGCTGATGCGGGCTTCTCTATGGGGTAATCAAATTATTGCAGCAAGGAAAATGCCTAGCTGATGAGGAATTGTGTCAAAACCGAGAAGACGGAAAGTGTAGCTTCGTGAGCCAGCATGGATTTAGAGATTGGATCTAGGTATAGACCAGATCCGACATTTCTAAATTATGAGGCGAGATCTGTAAATGTGTTCAAATCGGGTTGATACCTACCAGGTAATGCGTAGATGCCATGCGCCCAGCCGCGATTCCGGCTAAATGCACGATGAAGGCATAGCCGAGGACCAGTGTCTTGAAATACGACCCCTTAACGTTGCGGTGTTTCCGAAAAGTGTATGAAGTCTGCCTCTCTAGATTTATTATATGTAAATATTTACTTTTTGTTACTGGAAAGCCGTGTATTGGGCTTTTTGCTTCAACAAGTTCACGGTGCTCTTACACGGAGAGGCGTACGGCCGTCGCCGGAGTTCGATGTAGGGGGGTGGCGTATCATTGAGTCTTGCCATGAAGCTTTATGGTAAATTTAGGATTAAAAGATCGGAGTATATGAGAGGCATAGTCATATAGAGATGTTAGGTACCCAGGTAATGACTCACCTATAGCATTGATATGTTGATTGAGATAATTTTGATGTTCCCACCAAGCGCCCCTAAGTTGAGTAAATAATGTGAATGCTTCGTTACGGGGCAAGTCCAATACAGGATCAAGGAGAGTTAAATTCTTTGAAATGTTAAAGATAAACGTCTACCGAGTAAGGTCCCCGTTTATATACTTAACGTTTTTGTATTAACCTTAGTTAATTATTAATTTCCTGTAATAAAAGTTTATATTAAAAACTTAGAATAACTTTAATTTAATATAATAATTTTTACAAGTTTTAAAGTTTTTAATTTCTTTTAATTTAAATAAAAATTTAAAGTTTTATTTATATTTTAAAATTATTATTTAATTATTATTTTATTATTATTTTAAGTGTTTAATTAATATATATTAATTTTATTATTTTAATTTAAATTATTTTTATTTATTTATTTTTAATTAACTTATATATTAATATATAAAATATATATTTATTAAGATTTATAATTATAAGTTTTTTTAATTAAATAAGTTATTTAAATTAAATTATATAATATTAATTTCTTTTTTTTAAGTTTTATTTTAAAATATTATTTTATAAATATAAAAGTTTATAAATTTTTTTAATTACTATTAATAAAAATTTTTAATAAAATATTTAATTTTTTTATTAAATAAATAATTATAAGGTTTTTAAATTTAATATTTTTTAATAAGTTATTTTTTTTATTTAATTAAATACTTTATTTTCTTTAAATTTTTTATAAAGTTTTTTATTTTTTTTATTTAATAATTTTTTATTTTAATTAAAATTATTTTTTATAAAATTTAATTAAAATTAAATAATATTTAATTATTAATATAATAAGGTTTAATAAAAAAAATATAAAATAAATTATAAATTTTTTAACTTTTAAAAAATATAAATTTTATAATAATTAAAAAAATTACTTTTTAAATTTTAAAAAGTTTTAATATTTTTTAATTTAATTTCTTTATAAGTTTTTTTATTTTTATATTTTTTATATTTAATATAATTAATTATTTTTTAATATATTTAAAATTTTTAATATATTTTTTATTTATTTTAATTTTTATTTATTATTAGTTTTATTTAAGGTATTTTTAGGTATTTTTTTAAACTTAAATTATCTAGTAAAAATAAAATTAACTTTTTAGATTTTTAAATATTTTAAATAAAAAATTATATATTATAAAATAATAATTATAATTAATATAAAAAAATATTATATAAAAAAAAAAAATTATATTATTATAAATAAATTTAACTGTAAAAAATAGATTTTCTTAATTATTTATTTTATAATTAATAAATAATTATAAATAAATTTTAAAAGTTTAATTAAATTATTTAATTTATTTGTTAATTTAAAAATAAAAAACTATATTTATATAAAATTTAATATTTATTAGTTTAAAAAAGTTTTTTTATAAATATATTATAAATTTAAAATTTTTATTAAAAATAATATTTAATAATATATTATATAATTTTTAATATTTTTTAATAAAGATTTTAATAAAATTATTAATTTTTTTTTCTTTTATTTTAAAAAAAATAAAATAAGTTATTTTTATAAAAAAATTCATTATTATTTATATAGAATTATATTTATTTAATAATAATAAATTTATAATAAAATTTATTATAATAATATATTAAAATTTATAATAAAATTTTATAAATTAAAAAAAATTATAAAATATATATCTTAAAATTTTATTCCTTTAATATTTTAAATATTTTTTAATATATTTTTTAATTATATTTTTTAAATTAAACCATTAAAAATTATAAATAATTAATTTTATAATTTTATTTATTTTTATATAATTAATAATATATATATTATATTTAAATTTTATAATTTTTTATTATAAAACTATTAATATTTATAAGTAATTTTTATAATATAATAAATTATTTTATATTTTTATATTTTTTTTTAATTAACTTTTTTATTTTAAATAAATAAAAATTTTTAATATAGTTTTTTTAAAATTTTTTATAAATTTTAATAACTATTATAATATTTTAAAACTATAAAATTATTTTAATATAAATAGAATAATAATTAAAATAATAAATATAATTTTTTATAAATATAAAAAATATTTTTTTTATAAAATTAAAATAATTAATTAATTTTTAACTTTTTTTTTTAAAAAATAATATTATAATAATTTAAATAAAATATTAACCTTTTTATTTAAATATTTTAATTAATAATTAATAATAAATTAATATAAAATAAGTTATTAAATTTATTAAGTTTATTTTTAATTTAATATTTTAATAATAATAAAATAAAATAAATTTTAATTTAATAATATATTTTTTTAAAATATTATCTTTATTTTTTAAAAAAGTTAATAATATTTAATAATTCCTTATTATAAATCTTATAATTTATTTTAATTAAATTTAGTTTTTAAAAATAAAATATTATAAAATAAAATTTCTTAATTTTATTTTTTTAAAATAAAATTATTTTTATTATAAAATTTAAAACATTTATTTTAATATAAATAATTAAGTTTAAATTAAAGTAAATAAAAATTAAAACAATTATAAATTAATTTTTTAATATTTTAAAAACAATTAATATTAACTTTATTTATTTTTAGTTTTTTTTATCTTTTTTATTAATATTTATTAAAAATTTAACTATTATTAAAAAATTATAAATAAAATATTAATAAAAATTTATAAATTTTATAAATTATTAATATTTTTTAAAACTAATTAAGTTTTTTTATTTTTAAATACTTTTAATTTTATTTAAACTTATAAATATATTATTAACTTTAATAATATATCCTAAGAATTTAATTTTTTAAATTTTTAAAAAATATTTTTTTAATAATATAACTAAATAATATTTTATTAACTATTTAAAAACTTTTTTTATTAAAATATTATATTTTTTTTAAATATCTTTATAAATAAAAATATTATTAAAATAAATAAACATATTAGTATTAATTAAATCTTAAAAAATATTATTTATTATAATTTAAAAAATTATTAAAATATTAATAAATTTAAAAAATATTATTAAATATTTATATAAATTATATTTATATTTAAAAACTATTTTCTATTTATTTTTTTTCTTAATTTATATAAAGTTAAATTTAAATTTAAAATTAATTTTAATAAAAAACTTAATAATTTTAAATTATATTTAAAGTTTTATAATTAAAAAAATTAAATAATAAATTAATATAATAATAATATTAAGTTTTTAATAATTAATAATAAATTATAATAAATCTTTTAAATTTATTTTTTTAATAAATATTATTAAAATAATATATAATAAAATAAACTTTTTAATTTTTTTTATATTAATTATTTTTTTTAATTAAAACTTTAAAATAAATAATTTTTTTTATTTATAATATAAAAAAGTCTTTAAAAAAATACTTTTTTTTTATAAAAATTTATAATATAATCTTAAAATTAATAATTAAAAAATTATTATTTTACTTTTTAAATTATAATTAAATAAAATTCTTAGAATTCTTTAAAAACATTTTTAAATATTTTTTAAATATTTATTTAAATTATAATTAAAATAAAATAAAATGTTAATAAGTTTATTAAAATTTTATTTATATAGTTTGTTTTATAATATTTAAAAATAAATTAAATTCTTTAAATTTAAAAGAAAAAATAAGTTAATTAATATTATTTTAACCATTATTAAAAAAAGATAATATTATATTTTTTATTTAAATTAATAAGTTTAAAATTAAAATAAATAAAATAATTTTTTTAATATTATAATATAAAAGTTTTTAAGTAAAACTTATTTTTTTATTTAAATATTAAAACATTAAAATTTATTATTAATTAAAGATATTATTATTTATAAATAAAAATCTTTTATTAATATATTTTAAAAAAAAATATAATTAATATATTATTTTTTATATTTATAAGTATTTTTATTTAATATTTTTTATTATTATAAATAAATATTATTTTATAAATAAGTTAATTTTTAAAATATAATTTAAAAGTTAGTTTATTAAAAATTAAAAACTTTTTATAATTTATAGTTTAATATATTAAAAAAATATATAAAAATTTATTAATATTTTTTATAGTTTTATATATTTTTTTTAATTTTAATTATCTAATAAATAAAATCTATTATAATTTTTATATTTTAATTAAAATAAATTTATTATTAAGTTATTAATTTTTTATTAATATAATAAAATAACTATTTAAAAATCTAAGTTAAAGTTTTTTTTTTTAATAATTTTTAAGAAAAAAAACTTTATTAAAATTAAGTTAATTTTTATTTTTTTTATAGATATAAAAGCCGGTATTATATTATCACTAGATTTTTATTTTATAAAAGTAATTTTTTTTAAAGTTATAAATAACTTTTTTTTATTAATATTTTCTTTTATAAAATAAAATAAAATATTATAATTATTTTTTTTATAATATTAATATAAATATTTATTCTTTTTATATTAATTAATATTTATTTAATTAATTTCTTAGAAAACTTTTTTATTAAAAACCTAGTATTTATTTTTAAAATTAAATTAGTTATTATTTATTTATTAATTTTATTTTTTTAAAAATTAATTTTAATTAAGTTTAAAACGGTTATTTTTACTGTAAAATTAATAATTTTATTTTAATTATTTTATTATTAAATTAAGCTTATTTTTTTTTAATATATTAAGGTTTATAAATATATTTTTATAAATTTATTTAACTTTTTAAATAATATTAATAAATTTTTTATTATTATTTAAAAAATTCTTTTAATAAAAATATATTAGTTTAATAATTTTATTTAATAAGGTTTTAATAATATAATTCTAAAAAATAATTTTAAACCATTAAATTAATTTATTAAAATTTAATATTTTAATAAAATATTAAATTATATTTTTATAATATTTAAATTTAAATATTTTTTTTAAGTTATAATATTTTTTTAAAAGGGTTTTAAAATATTTTTTTAAAATAAGTTTATAATTTATTTAAAAGTTTATAAATTTTATTTACCTTATTATTTATAATTTTTATTAATGTTATATTTAGGTTTTTTTTATTAATAAAAACCTTATTTAATTAATATAATAATAATTTTTTAAAAAGTTTTTTATATATATTTTTATATATAATTTTATTTTTAAATATTAAAATTAAAACTTAAAAAAGTTTTTATTATTATAAATAATAAGTTTATTAAAATATATAAAATTAATAATAATAAAAGTAAAATAAACTAATTATTTAAATATTTAAATTAGTTTATTTTTTAATGTGGTTAAAAAATTAATTTAATATATAAAATATAAAAAAGTAACAGTTTTTATAAAAGTTTTAATAAATTTTTTTTTTATTATTAAAATTATTTAAATTATTATTAAAATTATTAAAAAAAAGTAATAAATTATTTTTTTTATTTTTTTTAAATATAAAAAATTTAGTTTATATAAAATTAAATTAAATTTAAGTATTAATAATAATTTGTTTAATTTAGTTAATTTATAAAATTTAAATAAATAATTAATTTTTTATTTTTATTTTTAAATTAAAATATATAAATAAAAAATAAATATTAAAAATAATATTAGTTTAAGTTAATTATTAAAAATTAAATTTAAATGTAACTTATTTTTTTATATTTTTAAATATTAATTATATATTAATTAATTAATTAATAGTTAATTATTTAATAAACTTAATAAAAGTGGTTTTAATATATATTTAAAAATTTAATAATTATTTTTAAAAAATTTAGTTTAATTAAATTAAATTAATATATTTTTAAGTAAATAATTTATTAATTTATAGATTCTTAATAATAATTTATTTAATGATTTTATTTTAAATTTTTTTATAAATATTAAAATTAATATATAATAACTTTAAAATTAAATATTATTTTTAAATAATTTAAACTAATTTATTAATTATAATTTATTATATAATATTATTATTTATAAATTTAATAATAGTTTTTTAAATTTATTATAAAAATATTTAATTAAATTATTTAATTTAATATTTAAAGTTAATAATTTAAATAATTAATATTTTAATTTTTATATTATATATTTAAATAATAATATTATAAATTATATAAAAGATATTATAATTTTTATAGATTTTTTAATTTTTTTAATAAGTAATATTTATTTAAATAACTAAGGTTTAAATAATATTATAAAATTTTTATATTTAAATATAAAGTTATAAAATTTATTTTAAAAAATTAATAATAATAATATTAAATATAATAAAGTTAAAAGTATTTTTTATAACTAGTTTATAATTTTAAGGTTAATAAAATATAAAAGTTAAATTTTTAAATTAAAATATTATTTTTATTTTAATAGGTTTTTAAATAATAAAAAAAATATTAAATTTAATAAGAAATTTTTTAAATTTTTAATAAAAAAAAAATAAAGGAAATTTTTATTGGTATTATTTATATAAAAAGTTAATTAATTAAAAGGTTTTTTTAATTAAAGGGATTTTAAATTTAGATTTTTTAAAAAATAAAATAAACTTTTTTTATTTTAATAATTTTAAAATAAAATATAATAAAATTATTAATAAAAATAAAAATAAAATTAAATTATAAAAAAGTTATATTAAAATAATAATATAAGTTATTTTAAAAGAAATATTTTTTAATAATAATAAAAAAAATATTATTTATTAAAAAAAAAAGTTTTAAATTATTAAAAAAAATTATAAAATAGTTAATTTAAAATAAAAAAATTTTAAAATATTTAATATTTTAAAAGTTTTAAATTAATTATTTAAATTTAATATAATTTTTAAAAAAAATAAAAATTATTTATAATAAAAGTTTATATTAAAAATTTAAAATAACTTTAATTTAATATAATAATTTTTATAAGTTTTAAAATTTTTAATTTTTTTTAATTTAAATAAAAATTTAAAGTTTTATTTATATTTTAAAATTATTATTTAATTTTTATTTTATTATTATTTTAAATATTTAATTAATATATATTAGTTTTATTATTTTAATTTAAGTTATTTTTATTTATTTATTTTTAGTTAACTTATATATTAATATATAAAATATATATTTATTAAGATTTATAACTATAAGTTTTTTTAATTAAATAAGTTATTTAAATTAAACCGTGTAACATTTCCACGTTTAAAATTAAGATTAATTTTAATTAACTTTTATATATTTATATATTTAGGTACCTTAATAGATTATTATTAATAAAACAAACTATTCCGTATTAATAAAATAGATGAAACTTGAATATCAAGTTAAAATTTCTTTAAAAATGAATTAATGAAATCGCCCTGGAAATCAGGTTTCAATTCTTTAACTGCTGCGACTGCCAGATGAGAAGAGTGATGTAACTATATGCTTCGAAGCAATATTACACCTGCAGTGGAACCATTCTCTGGGTAGAATGATTGGCCGCCAGATATGTTTTTAGTATAGACTGGGAGATTCAATGCCACCAGTCGTATGATCACTGTGATGAGCATTGGTGCAGAGATCTCGGGGCTTCTTTCGAGTGGCTTAAGCCCCCAACTCTAGGGTGATAACTGAACAGATACAAGGATGAGATCGGCGGCTAGTCCATGCAGCTTCCGGGAAAGTTAATGAGAAAAAAATATTTATATCGCAAGAGCCTCGCGCTAGGTAATGTTACTTGCCGCCACTAGGGGCGGCTATTTTCAGCTGATATATTAGACGCCATTGGAGTAGGCAGCGGTTACGTGGTTCGTTAGATACAACAGGGGAACAAGTTAAGCGGTATTCTTCAGCAGGGATTCGTCGTGGGAGGTCCCTCCCATGAATCTATTTGAGGCCGGGCAAACTGTAAAGACTACTATATTTTCATGTTAATTTTGTTAAACGTGTAGAGTATCGAGTCACCTCGTAGTGGTGTCAGGGGGTTGTATGCGATGAAGCAGGCTGGGAGATCTCTAATTATAAAGCGGGTTTTCGCAGGAAGTGGCTGCATAGTACTATTCTGTAAGCCAGCTGACACCTTGATAGAAGAGAACTCTGCCCGCGGTCTAGGTTAGCGAGGCAAGAGAAAGTAGAGTCCCGATGCATATTTATTTCTTACCTCTTCCGCGGGGGTTGCGTTTCTGAGCTTAGTCTTAATACCGTGATATATCGTTTATTCATTGTCCTGGTTTTACCTTCAGATTTTCATCCTATCATATAAGAACCGGATCATTAACTACTATGGATGTGCAACAGGGCAGGATAGTGATAGGCGATCGAGCCTTTCATTTAGTCCCAGCGGATAACGAGGGACAGGGCGTACAGGGCCAATCTCAGCTTCAAAGATTCGATGACCCTGATCTAACTAAGGTCAGCGAATTCAAGTATAACAGATTGCCAAACACGAAAAAGAGAATTCGTCTTTTACGCTTGAAACCTGCCGCTTCCAATGTTTCCCAAATCAACTGTGAACTAATTGATGCGGACTACGACAATGAATATCACATCCCTACAAGGCGAAGGGAGGATCGAAAGAAACCGGAAGAGAAGACAAGTCAGAGCGGCCCAGAGCAAGAACCGGACTTGGAGAAGAAGAAGAATCCAAGCGCGCAATACGACATCATTTTGGAGAATCAGATCAAATATGAAGCTCTGTCGTGGTGTTGGGGCGAGGAGGAGGAGGAGTTTGCAATTATCATCGAGCAGAACGACCAACCATATAAGAGAAGGATAAAAAGGGACCTCGCTTTAGCATTGAAATACCTAAGGAAGACGAACGAGAGCAGGACTGTCTGGATAGACTCCATCTGCATCAACCAGAAGGACGACAACGAACGAAATCATCAGGTCCAGATGATGTCAAGAATTTATACCCGAGCAGAGCAGGTGTGCATCTGGCTCGGGGAAGGCAACGAGGAGAGTAAGGTGGCAATCAGATTCATCAAGCAAGAAGTTATGGAGCTGAACAATTTCGATTCCATCTGCTCGGACAAGAAATATGCACACAAATGGCAGGCGTTGATGATGCTCATGCAACGACCTTGGTTCTCCCGTCGGTGGATGGTCCAAGAGATTTCCTTGGCTCGAAAGGCGAAAATCTACTGCGGCCCTGACAAGATTTCATGGGACGATTTCGCCGTGGCAGTGGAGCTGTTTGTTGAGGTGGAAACAGCGACGCATCGTCTTTCCGAGGTGATGCGGAAGGACGAGAAGTTTCGCCATATCCCAGGTTGGTTCGAGCATGTCTCTGAACTGGGGGCCAGTCTCCTGGTGCAAGCAACTGGCAAGGTCTTCCGGACGAAGAGATCGGACGACCACACGGCTAAAGATCCAAAGACTCCAACGATTTCCAAATCAGGGGGTGAGGTCCACACGATCGATCCCCTGGAGAGACGGAGTCTGCTCAGCCTGCAGTTCTTAGTAACTAGCATGTTCATCTTCCAAACTTCGGAGCCGCGAGACGTCATATACTCACTCTTGGCTGTCGCTCGGGACGCCTTACCGTTCGTCGAAAATTCAGCTTCTATGGATGAAGAATACGCGCTGTTCATGCGAACAAATATCACCGTTTTCCTTGAAGAGAAGCCATTCCGAGTAGATTATGGCAGACCATATTCTGACGTGTGCCGCGACTTTGTAGAGTTTAGTATTCAGCGTTCGTGTGAGTTGGACTCTGTCCAGGCCTTAGATATTCTCTGTCGTCCGTGGGCTCTGGAGCCACGCAAAAGTCAATCGATCCGTCTACAAAAAGAACCGGCATCAATTAAGGAGAGGCCCCCGTCCAAAACTAGTGGCTGGAAAAATAAGGATCCCAGTGACCCTGAAAAAGTAGTGGATGATAAACGCACGACGAAGAAGTATTTTGAGGCCGCAATTGAGAAATGGAATCAGTGGGAATCCGAACCTAACCAGGAATGGAAAGACAGTGGATGGAAACCGGAGGATTGCCACTGGCAAAAACACTTCCAAGGCCTCAAGAGACTCGAAAAAGTACCGGAACTAGATCAGACTCTCAGTGGCAGCCCTCGGAAGCAGACCTTGGTTGTAAATACAAACAAGAATGCAGACAGAAGCGACACCGCTGCGGAGCTTGATGTACCGTTACCATGTTGGATGCCATTAGCTTCGTCTGCACCCTTCGGTCTATTTCACCACCCCGGCATGAATATTCAGAAGACGGGCAGAGTGAATGCCGATCCGCTGGTCGGCGTCCCCGAAGATGGGCATCGAAACTACAACGCCGCGCAGACGAGAAGACCAGACCTCAAAACCTTGAAGTTTAGGAAACGACCTCATTGCGGCCTCCATGGCCGTTACAGTCTTTATGTTAGAGGTTTCATTTTTGACGAGGTCGCCGAGGTGGCAGATGCTTCGCAGAACGGTTCCATCCCGGCTTCTTGGCTTCAGCTAGGCGGCTGGGAAGAGCCCCACAAGTACGAGCCCCCAGATGAATTCTGGAGGACGCTTGTCGCGGATCGAGGCAAGGACAATCGAAACCCGCCGTACTACTACGCCAGGGCGTGTAGGGAGTCGGCAGCTAAGGGGGGTTTGTTGAGTGGGGGAATTAACACGATAGCCTTGATAAACGACGAGCGGAATTCCATCATTGCTGAGTTTTGTCGAAGGGTTCAGGCGGTTGTATGGAATCGGCGGTTGTTCAAAACCAAAGAAGGTATTCTAGGACTCGCATCTGGAAAAGTCAGCATTGGAGATAAAATCGGAATCATCTACGGCTGTACAGTTCCAGTCATTCTCAAAGAAGGGGCAGAGAAAACGGATGACGAATTAAGGATGGAAGAGTTTGATGATGCAGCGGAATCTTTAAAGTCTGCCGTCAAACGGTGTGAAGAAAAACGCATCCGAAGACTCAGATTTCGTGCAAGTGATATATCGGAAAAGGACAAAGAATATATACAGTCGCAGACGAAGGAAGTTAATGCAAAGCTTGAAAGGCTTAGAGAGGATGACAGCATAAAACACAAAGTGGAAAAAAATGATAAAAGCACAGGGGGAGGAAGGGGAGAAAAGGGAGAGAAAAGAGAAAACGAAGAAAAAGAAGAAAAAGAAGAAAAGGAAGAAAAGGAAGAAAGGGAAGAAAAGGAAGAAAAGGGGGAAGAGGGAGGAAAGGAAGAAAAGGAAGAAAAGGGGGAAGAGGAAGAAAAGGGGGAAGAGGGAGGAAAGGGGGAAGAGGGAGGAAAGGGGGAAGATGGAGGAAAAGGGGGGGATGGAGAAAAGGGGGGGGATGGAGAAAAGGGGGAAGATGAAGCAGGTAAGAATAAAGAGAAGGCGAAAGAGAGGGATTCTAGGAGGTATTATCAACTTATAGGAGAAAGTTATGTTCATGGCATGATGGATGGAGATGCATTGCGGAAGAAGTTCTATGAAGAAATCGCAGATCAGACACTAGAGCTAACATAAGTGCAATGAACGAACGAAGCTCCCGATAGTTAAAGAGGTAGATGGGTAGTCAATCTATGATAGGGATCCCAAACTTGAGTCCTCAGTTGATATCCGGTTATAGCCCCGCCCCCTCTGCCCAATTGCCCTCTCATTCGGCGCTTTTCCTTGCTGTGGGTGGGAGTGAAGCTGAGGCCCTTGTAGAGTGCTTGTATTGCTGGGGAGATTGAGAATGAAGGCTTAACTTAACCCCCCCACCTGTTCGGAATATTCTGGCGATTGGCCGGTGCGGTTTCGTTTAATAAGCTCTCGCTTAGAGATGATGTCGAAGGTATTCTCTTTGTTGCTCGTCATCGTTACCTGGCCCTCAGGGTATACGCTCCATGGATCTTCCGGCTCCTTGAAAATAGCAGGGACCGGCACGTCGATATGGCCCTTACACCAGGCATTGACCACGGCATCCGTAGGGTCTCCACCGAGACCTACACCATGCCTTCGCTGTCGTGGCATAATCCACCCCAGATGTTCGGTTATAGCCTCTACGTTGGTGGGGCCTACGCCAAGTGGCTGGCCTTCCTCCCAGGTCACCTATTCAAATTTATATTTCCTCGGATATAAGTTTGAGAGGGGCTTGTCTAGTGGTTCTTTAAGGCGCGGTCCGTCAGGCTTCTGGTCAGATTCCTCGTTGAAGTCGTGAGTATTGAGGAGGTAGTTTAAGCAGTCCTCCTCCTTCGCCTTTCCGGGGTAGGTCTTGTGCTCCAGGAGGTTCTTCGCTGGCTGGAGGTCCCACACTCGCCAGTCGACGTCCCGAGGACGCTCGGCTGGTCCATGTCGGTAATGGGGTCGCTCGAGGAGAGCCGACTTGTCGGAATTGAATTTGTAGGCTTACGTCTCCTCCTCGTCATTCTCCAGGTTGTAGATAAGCTTGCTGTCGTTAAAGACAGCAACACGGTCTTTCCACAGTGGGGCTTTAGGAGCGGACTCTTCTCCAGGGCAGTAGAAATGTAACGCCTTAGGGTTAAGAGTCAGAGGATAATAGATAAGGAAAAGACGAATAGGTAATACCTCTGCGTCGACTGTCTCCTGCCCTTCCTCCGGATCTGGATTGACTGCTGGGTTCATCGGATGTGGTGTCTTGGTTGGCTGCGCTGTGACGGTATTCTGCTCGCCGAAATCCTTCCAGTCCTGTGTGGTCGACTGCGATATGGTGACGAGTGCTTTGAGTAGTGTATAAATGAAGGGTCGTTGGTATGAATATGGCAAATACAAGGTTGACTTGGTACCTTGAATGAAGGACCGTATTTCTTCACGGTTGAGAAACGCCCATTTTCCCATCATCATCTACCTCCCCATGGTGGCAGACGTACAAGTGACGGCGAATGATGTATCGTAGGAGGCGGTTGTCACATACCGGCGTTGCATGATGTCGTATCTATCAATTGCGCGCCATTGTTGCTCCAACGTAAATTTTCCTAACTCGATCTCGCTGGTCGAGTTGGCGAAACGGACCTTTTCCCAAGGGATGCCCGCGCCGTTAACATCCATTATTTGCCAATGGATCCCAATCGCTGTGGGGGTTGACTGACGGGCGGGCGAACACTAACGCCTTCTTCTTGCGCGTGTCGCTTTTGTCTGTGGTCCTTCGAGTGCTCTCGCGGAAGGCCGACGACGTCTTCCGTTTCTTGAAGGGGGAACCGGCGTGCTTCTCCTCGGCGTTATGCTTGGCGTCGTCTTCCTTCTTCTGGCGACGCGGCCGATCGGTAGGTCTTCCGAAAGAATACCAAACTGCGTCCCGAATTCTCTGACAGGGCGCGGAGGATCGGAAAACACGAGGGGCTTCTGTGTGGTATAGCTTCCCCAGGGTCTTGGCTGGGTTTTGAATGAAGGTTCGGATATTGTATTGGAATCGAACAACGTCCGGATCGTCATCGGTGACTGGGCGTGCTTTGTTAAATTCTTCTAGGAACTAGGAGCTCGGCCGAGGTTCCTTTTTCTTCAAGCTTAATCCGCTTAGTCCTACTACTTCGACCCCGTTCGCCCTTTCTTTTCAGCGACGAGGCTCTGTAGTTCCATTTGAGAAATGTTTCATGGCGTAAGAACGTACCTCGACCATACCCTTGGCCACGGGACCCTCATACCAACTTGCAGGCAGTGTATCCTCAAGCACCTGTCTTGTGAATACTCGCTTTCGGTCGGTTGAGAGGCTCTTGTCAACAACTGCTATAATGCACTGGACCATTGTTCGGTTCTCGACGATGCCATGAAGCATGGCTGCGCCATCACCAAGCCGGGCGTACTGGCGATCGACCTTAAAGGACTCCTCTCCGAGCGCAGCCCTCGTCTTCTCGAAAGGCACTAGATGTCTGCAGTCCCACCACCCGGCCGGAGAGGCGGCATACTTCTCCAGCTCCTCTCCCACGACATGGTTTCGAACGGAGCCGAAAATGCCGTCTGCCCCGATAACAGCATCCAAGTGAGCGTCGGTGCCGTCTTCGAAAGCCACCGTGACGTCAGTTGGAGGCGTCGTTGGAAAAGGATCCCCCTATCCTGAGCGTTCTGGTGAACCGCGTCGGCGTTAACCCTGATGTGTCATCCTTTTCGAAATGCGCGCCGTGCCCGCAACATCAATAAAGCTGCTACGTCTCTTGAATCTGCCGGGCTAGATGACACCGTCTAGAAAAACCAAACCTAACGCTCTCAGAAGATAATGATACTAGATAGCAGTCCCGGGCTGCCCGGCAAGACTCCATCCAAAGATCGGCCTAGATGGACCAAGCTCCACTTGGTCGGATCGTAGTGGAGCTCCGACTCCCACGAAGGTAATAGAAACTGTGTTAACAGGGATTACAACCAATGGCAAGATGGCCGAGCGGTTAAGGCGGAAGACTCAAGATTCGTCTTACCTGTACAACAGGCAGCATTCTTCTGGGGCAACCCGCGCGAGTTCGAATCTCGTTCTTGTCATATTTTTTCTAAATATTAACTCTTGTTAAGATTTCTTTCGCTACCTTTGTTTTTTTAAACAAGACAATAACAATTATTATTTTTATAACTTAATTCTCTGTGTAGAGGTGGTGTAGACAGGACGGACAGTGCCTGTAGGGTACCCAGGTACTGTGTTGGGGTGGCTGGATGGTGACCTAATCCCCACTGTCCCAGGAGAACTTGGTTTATTCCCCCCCCCCCGTCTACAACGTTAACACAACCCTAATCTAACAACTGACTCGGAGTTGGTAGTAGCCCAACCACCACAGCCAGTGCAGCGTAGGTGGTATGGAGGACTCCATCTTTAGATCGTATAATTTTCAGTACTGGAGGCTTTTATATCAACTTTTCCTGTCTAGTACGAGCCACCAGGGTGTGATGACAGGGGTAGACCAGCGACCAAGGAGATCATCGCCACCTCTTCGTCCTCACCCCCTATGAGGGAGACTTCCTTGGCTAAATTCAAGTCGCCTAACAACTCTCGATACTCATCTGCTACGGCGCGCATATGGTGGTTACATAGGCTACATCGACGAGCAGTTTGCAATAGAAAGGTGGTGACAGTTTCAGGGGTTGTTTCCAGAAGGGACTAGGCATGGTGTCTCACGACAGCTTGCCGAATGCTATCTGTAACGGCTAAGTCATGCAATTTATTCTTATACTTGAAGACTTACCTATGGCGATGCCTCCAGCGACGATCTATCCAAAGAGATATTAGGACGTGAGCTCTCCGTATAATTACCCCGCCTGCCGTCTCCCCCACAGCCAAACAGTCAACTAACCGCCTAACAGTAAACAGGCACTCCCACGTCTTAGCTTGGCGGTCCGGGCCGCTATGGCTCTAACCCAGACGTCTTAACCTACCTAACCTACATGTAGGTAGGTATATTGGCCCAAACGATGTGCGATACGCAGCACCGGTACTGGCTGCAGTGAAAACTGGCTATGCGGTTCGTGTATTGTTGTTGGTTTTGTTGCTAGCTTTTTGTGACATCGCCTCGGAATAACCCGGAGGCACACCGTTCCTCAGACATTCATCACATCGACGCCAATTCTAATGTCATTAAGCCGCTACGCCATCCCACGGCACCGGCGGTCGAAGAGCTTCTGACTATACAGTGCTCGCCCTTATTGAGCAAAACCTTTCAGGACCTATGACTGAGACCGGTATTGTTCCGCAATTACTTCCGCGAGGACTACATCCACCACAGTCTTCAAGCCGAAGCTTATGGCGGTACTCTGCCTGGCCGGCCAATTTTAACGTGGCTCTGTCCGCAGTCCATCCTCAGCTAGACGCTCCTGTCTCAACACAATTCGTATTTATCTCTTCGATCAGTGATCACCGCTGTGGAAGGATACACAAGCGGCCCAGGTCCCGAAGAAGTTCTCGACATACTAGACACGCCTGCTGCTTTCGGCTATGGTCGCGCCAAGTTCGTCGCCGAGCTGCTTGTCAACGCTGCAGCGCAGCACCTTGGAGGTAGTCTTGCCCGCGACCATCACCCACAATGGCCAGGTTGCTGGTCCCGTGCGACGCCGCGGGCTACGGAATTCTACAGAGTGGCTCCCCAGCCTGGTTCTTAGTTCGCTACACCTGGATCAAGTGCCTAACAGCCTGGGCTCGCGCTTCGACAACATTGACTTCGTGCCGGCCGACCTGCTCACCGATGCACTAGTAGACTACGGCGACTTGGGTAGCTAATCTGCGGGCGAGTAGCGACGCGAACGATGGCGAGGTAGCAGCCGAAAACCCGGCTTTCAAACTACTCGACTTTTGGGAGAGCCTGTAGGCGGATCGCACCGGAGGACCTTCGGATAATGTACGGTTTATTTCTGGGTTCAAGATGGGTGCCTTGGTGAACAATAGGTGGACTAATGAGGCTAGGGGGTATCAGGTCATCAGGGGTATGATGTTCTTAACAATATGTAACACTTACTAGTCTCCTACACAGCGATAATCCTACGTACCTGATAAAGAATATCAAGTAAGCGGCGCCGTAAACACCTGGGTAATTAAGTACTGGGATAACGACAACCAGCAGAGATACCCGGTTCGCTGTCGGCCCTTTGCATCTTTAAATTGACTGATAATATATTGTGCTCTAATTCAATATCGCGCCTTCATAGTGGTGTAGCATAGAGCAATAATTTGCTTTGAATAACGAGTATTGTGTGATGCGCCTCGATTCTAATTCTAAATAGCCTCTTCTTTTGTTACCGCATCCGTTTCTTTGTCGACTCGCCTTTTTGTTACTCAACGTAGTGAAAGAGCGCCTTGATGCCAGTGCACTGTCTAATTGATTACCATTCTTCGAGCATCAACAGCATCTTACAATCACAATAGATGGCTGTAACACCGTGCCGTGCTCTTTTATATCACGCGACTACATAACAGGGCTGGCGGGAAACCATCGAAGGTGTGACTATCAAGCGCCAGCACCATCAAACACTCTCCTAATAGTCTAATAACCCAACACATTCGACTAGAAATCATTCCACGAACAGGATTTTCGACCAAGCTTTCGTTACACGACATACCAAGATGCCACCTGCTCCCCCGACCTGTGCGGCGCGCATCATCCGCAACGAGCCCCTCCAAAACGGATGGGGAGCATCGCTCTCAGGCGAAACGAACAAGGTGGTAAGCAAGGTCAGGAGATATGCTAAGGACTGTTACGTATTCCAGTTAGAAAGAGAGAGACCAGTCGACGCCTCGTCACTGAGCTCGGCTCTGTTTTGGGAACATCGACATGTACTTCAGCCACGCATCGTTTCCACCCCTGCGGCCGACCACTGCGGTCTCTTCAGCGCGGACAAGAAAGTTTTCAATGAAAACCTTGGAAAGATCAGGCAGAAGATTGGAAATGGCAATGGGTCTGTTAAGATGAATGCGTTATTCGGTCCTATGAGGGATCGCGAGTTCACGATTTGGCCAGTTCAGGTACCGGAGGGTAACTCTAGCGATGAGACTAAATACTGGGTAACTATTATCTTACGCGTCCAACCAAAGCCGGCCATAGTCAAAGATTCCCAGTATTTTGATCGTGAGGTGACCGACATTGCCATTATCGACCCAATATCCAGGAATCGAGACTCCCGGAAGAAATTCGTCGAGCGGAAACTTGGACAGGTCTTGGTCCAGGGGTGTATTGATTTTTCGGACGCAGCTGTGCGGCATGACCTTCAGACAGAGGATACGGGAGATATGTGGGCTTCGGGATATATTGCTTATGCGATATGTCGAGAACTCATACGCCGGTTGAAGGTTTTAATTCACCGGAGGCGTCTTTCCGAGTCTACGCCTACCGACTTCCTTTGGGACAGCTTCGAAGAAGCTTACAATCTTGATATGTACCGAGAGTCACTAATGGCGGCGTGTGCTCATCAGACCATTGAGAAGTCGGGCTATGTCGTGCGAATGGCGCTAGATGTTCCCAGCGAGAAAACCTCCCACGACCCAGATGCATTGAGCCACCTCAAAGGCAAATCAGCCGACTCGCCCAAAGAAGATGTGCCTGACGAGGATTACACGGAATCAGCCCCGAAAGTGATCGTTGACATCCCGGAAGGCATGCAAATCGCTGGAGAACCGTCTCCGGGACAATCCGACTCGGACGAGTTTGCATCTGAGGAGTCGGATGCAGACGAGTTAGGTAATGAAAAGGAGAAAACCCATACCCCGACTCGTCTCTCGACTTCACCCCGTCCGTCGACATCACCCCGTCCGTCAACTTCACCCCGTCCCCCAACTCGTCCTTCGACATCGCCCCGTCCCCCGACATCGCCTCGTCCGGAGGGCATTACTCCTAAGGAAGAGTTGACAAGAGCTCCCAGTCCGATGGATATTGATCTGCCGGATTATGAAGATGAAGAAGACCTTCATGCTGATTCAATCGGGGGAAAATCGCGCTGTACTAGTAGCTCGCCGCCAGCGGTTGGATCTATCATCGATGACGAGTGCGAGCAACACCATAAGCATCCCCTAGAAGATACAAGTGATAATGCAGGAGAAGGACCATCGAAGAAGCCGAAGCTTGATACCATCGAGGATGACATCGATTTAATAAAAGACGAGTCTGAAAAACGGGTGTAAATAGGTCACTTAGGAATTCCCTGATTGATAGTACACATAGTAGTATACCCCGTATTTACTAGATAGTATTCACTTGGTAGATATGTTTATACGTTAGTTCCTTTGTTTTCCATTAAAGCTCACCAGCTACGCAAAGCCTTTAAAAATGCAGAAAAATGTTTTCTACAAATAGAAGATTACATTTCTACCTACACATAGAATATTGCATTAAATAAAAATACCAGTAAAACGTCTCACCACCAAGTTGAACTGAGAATGTACCTCTTGTTTACAGATAAAGTTGGAGATATATTGAAAATTTCCTCTGTGACACCCAATCTTCTTCAATGTGCTTAGAGCAAATGTAAATGCAATTTCGATCCTAAGACTTGCTCGCTAAGTTGAAATGATTCGTCACTATTTTTCATTGGCAATAACTCTTCATCCGCGCGCCTTGCTCTTCTCTACGGTTTGCAAGAAGCAACCGAACCTCCAGGTGCGGAGTACGTCGTAGGGTCAAATCCCCAGTAAAAGTCCGGGATATAGATGCTCTTCTCCTCGGCGTCATAGGCTCCAGGCAAAGAAATAGTAGGCGAGCACGTTCCTCCAGTCCCCGTAATCTTCAATTGCATGCAGCCCATGTAGAACTGTGCGCCTCCGGCTACCTGGGAGAGATGAAGAGCCAACATCTCCGATCGAAGCTGAGAAATATGAGAAACGGCTAATCGAGTAGAGATAATAGTGACCGAGTAACGTACTAGGTAATCGCCGCTCTTTAGACCCGTGGGGAGCTTGAAGGTGTAGTTACCGCCGGCGTTTTCTACAACTTCGTTGGCCCAGAGCCCATCGACATAATTCTGCTCATCAATCTTGAACCAGCCAGCCCCAACTCCGGAAGCGTTGGAGGCGTCGTCAACAGGTCCATATAAGAAATGGGTGATTGGACCGGAGTGTGTCGAGAGATCCCACGCCACAGTGATCGAATCGCCTTCTCGCGCAGGAATCGTCTGTACCCCTGAGGGCACCTTATCACCCCCAACGTTGCACACGATGTCGTTACTCTTCAAATCTGTCTATTAAAACGTGAGCACATAGTTCCTGAAACAGGGGGCACTGGTACTTACGACCGGGTTGTTATCAGGCGCGCGCCGGATACCGATTTCATAGCCAGGGGAAACACCGTTGACCCAAAACTGGTGAAGGTTCTGGTGGGCCGCCGAGGTCACGGCTAACGATATAGCAATAACTGACTTGAGCACGATCATCTTTCCACAGAGCTATACAGACCACTGTGTTGCTGGTGAGTCAGTACTGATTGAGTGAAGGGGAAGTCAAGCAAGCAAGCAAGCAAGCAAGCAAGCGATCGAGCTGTGAGATGGAAGAAAGATAATTCCTGTTAGACCATGAGTTCGTAGCCACGGTATTTGTATCTTTAGTCAACATCCGGCAAGCTTGCATGAGGCCAGAATCCAGACGTGCAGTAAGGATTTCTGGCTCAATCTGTATGAATGGAGAGAAACACTCCATTGGGATGTCGATTGAATTATGAAGTGCGAATTACGAGTTACGAACCCCAAAGTACGAACTACGAGTTGAGAATTACGAATTAGGAGATTTGCCAAGTGTTACTGCTATTCTGCCTCATACCCTAGAGCTTCGATACCCCTTTCCAATATTTTCCTGCAATGATAGACACTACATCTTCGTCTGACTCAATCTATCAAATTCTCAACATGCAATAATTCTCATGGATATTAATATCTGTATTACCAGCGGTTTCAAAATCCTGATTTGCTTGACTTCTGATAGGGGGGATAGCAACAACCTCCTTCTTTTAAAAGACTGGATGTCACTTTGTATGTAGACTGTAGGCAGGTAAAGTGATTTTTATATACATTAGGTAGGCAAGAAGGACAAGTGTCTACCTAATTGAGTTCGCGTTGTTTATCAAGCTAGACAACCAAGTGAGACGCCTTAGGTTATCCCCCTTTTCATTGATTACGTAAGCGCCATTGCGCAACTTGGACGAGTCAACACCAACGGCAGTGAATCTTCTAGCAATTATTATATCAGCTAGTTCCAACAACTTGATTATAAACTACAAAATTTTATTTTTGGTAAAAATCTTAAATGAATTGGACGACTCTATATCGCTTGTACGGTACCTCCTTTACTCCAATGGGTTTGACAGACAAGGAATATGCCCAACTACCTCGTAGTGGCTACTTAGGTACATAGGTAGGTAGGTACCTAGTGAGACGAGTTCTATGGAGACGCGAAGGATTGGAAATGCGTACGAGGAGCTCAACCCTCCGCTCAAGTCAACTAGGCTCGCTGACGTGATTCTAAACAGAACAATTTTTTCACGGGGTAAATGCTATATCACAGCATGTTAGTAAGTTGATACACTGCTGCTGGTCCCAAAGAGTGCTAGAAAGTATCATTGGTACATATAAAAAATATACGAAAGTTTGCGAATCCGACTGCTGAATTTACCACCACGATGCTACCGACGGGAAAACTATAGCCTTGCGAATTTTCAGCTTTAGCCCTTCGTAGTAGATCCAATGTCGCCCCATCGAATATTGGAAAATGTAACGTGCGTGTCAGGATGCTGAGACTGGATGGCGGAAGGGGTACTCTCCGCGAGGTTGCAGGGTCCATTATTGCCGGCGTCAAGCCAAGACATACTCTGGGCGGCGTCATTCCAAATACTCATCGCCAATACCACTGTCAGAATCAAGTCAGCAATCGCTATCGTAGGACATATGTGGGTGTCATGTCACGCGCACAACCCGAGTGCGTGGGCGAGGCAATTTGAAAGTTTCAAGACAGGGGTACTAGGTTACTTACTTCCTCGTCCCAAAGCCTGGCCCATGCCGGCAAGCCCGCCAAAGGCGCCGTTGCAGCTGGAAATCGCCCCGCTGTTGCTCTGCTTCCCGTTCTGGATGTACGTGCGCGTGATCTGCGTCAGCGTGCCGCTGCCCACGAACTGCGTGACGACCGTGAAGGGCTTGCTGGTGTCGACGGTGCCGCCCGTGGCCCAGAAGTTGCGCTGGCCGCTCGCGTACGGGTTGTACCCGCAGCCGGACTTGTCGCAGCTGTTCCCGGTACACGGGTGGGGGGTCATGGCCGTGGCCTTGGCGTTGGCCTCGAGGATGTCCATCTCGTTGCAGCAGAAGCCCTGGCACTGGGCGTCGCAGTAGCCTTGGCCGGCTGCCGCGCCGCCCGAGGACCCGCCGCCGTCGGCCTCCATCTCCGAGAGGTAGAAGGCCCCGTTCTCTCCGCAGGGCACGGCCGAGTAGTCGACGTCCACGGAAAGCTCCTGGTTTAGGAGGCTCATGAGGACGTATTTGCCGTCCTCGCCTAGGAGGTAGATGCGAGGAGATGCGGGATTGAGTGCACCGCCCGATTGGACGTAGTGATACATAGTCACGGCGTCGCCCGAAGTAGAGACTCCCATAGCAGCGTAGTCATCTGCCGTTCTTGAGCCAGCAGACCCTTGGGCGTATTTGGAATCTTTGTCTAGCACGACCGAAGTGTTCTGCTGGACGCAACCTCCTGAGGTGGTGCATTTCCAAGTTAATAGGGAGGGATGTTGCTCAGAGCTTTGAGCGACGACCACACCTGTTAGCAGCGAGCCTACCAGGCCGACATACAGGAGTTTTGAAGACATGCTGTTGTATAGGCTGTCTGTTTAATGCCTTGCGGCCTTGCGATCAAGCGATCAAGACGAAAACAGTGTAGAATGTGCGAAATGTTGTCATATTTCGTATCTACTGGTTAGCTACCTTCCTTATTAATCAATTATTGCCTCCATGAAAACGGAATACCTCCGCATTTTCGCATCGATTTAGGCGTAGCGCTAGACATTTATATGCCGGAGCGGCAGTCCAGGATTTTTCCGTTTAGGAAATCCGGAGGGTACGGGGAGATTGTAACATATAACGGCTGAATGTCAACTATGACAGCACACATTCGGGAAAATATCCACCGCACATGGCCGGGTTCAGGAGGCGTGCGAATCACGTATAGGACGGTCCGTTTTATGGGTCAGGTACGACATCGACCGAGAATTCGGCACTTGAGCGGGGATGGGTTCTCAAACGGCAGGTCGGCAAACATGGATCAATCGCTTGTGATTGAAACCATTCGGGTATATGAAGCCGGTGGGCGCGGTGCTATGCTGTTTCATCAGTTCTCACCTAAAAGAAAACAAAAGAAGAAAAAGGGGAAAATAAATTTATAACATGGGCGAATACTTATTAACGTTCTAAATTATATATCTTCCTTATTAATGCGTATAATCTAAGCCTATAAAAGACTTCGCTATATTAGAAACTAGAGTTTACGTATATAAAACAAATAAAAGAAATATTCTTAATTTTATATTAACGGTTACTTACTAGGTAAATAACTAAATAAAAATTAATAAATATTTTAATAATTAAACTATATTTAAATATTTAAATAAATATAATCTTTTATTTTAAAAAAAACTAATAATATATTTATTATAAATAATATTATATTAATATTATAATATTATTTACTTTTTATATAAAAAGTAAGTTTTTTAATTTATTTTTTTAAAAAATTCTATTTTATAATAACTTAATATAATATATTATTACTTATTAAAACTTTATTATAAATTTATATTAAACCGTTAAAATAATAAAAATATTAAGTTTATTAAATTTATTAAATTTATTAAATTTATAAAATAAATTAAAACTATAATATATATAATTTTTATATTATATAAATATATTAAATTTTTAATAAATTAATATATTTTATTAATTTAAATTATAAAAAATATATAATAATTAATTATAATTATATTTAAATTTAAAATTAAATTTATTATATTTATAAAATATTTATAATAATATTTAAATTATTATAAAACTATTATTAAATTATTATTAAATTATTATTAAGTTATAATTAAACTATTATTAAATTATAATTAAATTATTATTAAATTATAATTAAACTATTATTAAATTATAATTAAATTATTATTAAATTATATTTAAATTATAATTAAATTAAAATCTTTATATTATAAAATATATAAAATATTATATTAAAAATTTTTAAAGTTTTTAATTAAATTAATAATTTTAATAATATAATTTATTATATATTAAATAATAATTTCCTTACTTATTTTAATTTTAATATTTTAATTATTATATATTAAAATTTTTTAAACTTTTATTATTTAAATAAAACTATAAACTTATTTATTATTTTTAAAGTTTAAATAAAAAATATATAATTTTTATAATTTAAATAAAAGGCTTAATTTATTAATATTAAAAAAAATATAAACTAAGTTTATTTATATATAAAATTTTAATATTAAGATAATATAATAATTTTTTAACTTATAATTTTATTATTTAAATAATAAATCTTATATATATATATAATTAGATTTAAAAGTTATATATTAAAAAATTAATTAGCTTTTTTTTATAACTTATATAATTTACTAATTAAAATAAATTAAAGTTTTTATTATAACTTTAAAAACTTATTTAAAAATAACTAATTATAAAAACTTAAAACCTTAAAATATAAACTTGTAAATATAAATAAAATAATTATTATAAATAAATATTATTTATATTTAATTTATCTTTTATTTAAATAAATATTAAATAAAAAAAAATATTAAATATTATATAAAATATTCTTATAAAATATTTTATTAATAAAAATATTAATATTATAAAATAATAATATTATTATAAAATTATTTAAGCGATAAAAGAAATTAAAATATTATTATATAAAAAGTAATAAATTTAATAATTATAAATATTTTTATATATATAAGAATAATAAATAAAAAAGTTTATTAAATAAAAAAACTTATTATATTTATTTTTAATATTTTTAATAATATAAACACTTAATATTATTATTTTAAAAGTTATAATTTTTTAAATAATAAAAACTAAGTTTTTATAATAAAACTTTAATTTTAATAAATATAAAAAGCTTTTAAATTTATATATTAATATTATAATAATTAACACTTAAAAAACCTTAATTTTAAAAAGATTAATATAAATTATTATAAAAAACAAATTAATAATAACTTAAATAATATTTTAAACTTTATATATTAAATATAAATTTATTAAAAAAAACCTATAAAAACAATTAAACTATTATTATATATATTTTTATAATTTAATTTATAAAATATTTAAAATATATTTAAAATAAGATTTTCTTTTTATAATTTAAAGTAAATAATCTAATTATAATTTTATATATAATATATTTTTAAAAAGATTTATAAAAACTAAATTATTTTTATTTATTATAATGTTAAATATAATATAAAAAAAAACTTTTATTATAATAAACTAAAAAAAGTTATATAAACTTTAAAAAATTAATAAAATTAAAACTTTTAATAAATAAAAATAATAATTCTTATTATTTAATATTTATTTATTTAATATTTATTTATTTAAATATATATTTAAGTATTAATATTTTAAATAATAAAATAATATTTAGTAGGTTAAATAGATATTTACTTAAATAAAAAATAATTAATAATTAAAATAACTATTTTTACCGTTTTAGTAACTTTATATTATAAATATATATTTAAAAGATAAATAATTTATAATTATTATAAAAGATAATATATAAATTTTTAACATTTTTTAAATTTATTTCTTTATTTTTAAAATATTTAATAAATAACCATATAATTATATTTATTTTACCTTTATTTATTCTTTTATTTTATTTAATTAAGCTATATATTATATTATTTCGTTATATAAAAACTTATTAAATACTAATACCAGCTTTTTTTTATTTTTTTTATATTATTTTAAATAATTTTTTAAACTAATATATTTATTAAAATATAAACGGTTCTTATTTTTAATAAACCCTAATAAATATTACACTAACCATTTATTATAAATCCATTATATTTTTAAAATTAAAAAACTATTAAAATTATATTTATATATTAACTTTAATAATAAAAAATTAAAAATTAAATTTATAATATAATTTTTTATTTTTATATTATTTAAATTTATTTAAAATTTATTAATATAATTAATAATTTTATTTTTTTACTATTTAATAATATAAATATTTTATAAATAAATATACTAAACTATTTTTTATTATAATAAGTTTCTAAAAATAATATATATTATAACTTAAATATAAAACTAATACTTTTTAAATAAATTTAAATTATATAAACTTTTAAAATATTATTAATAATATAATATTAATATTAATATTTAATAATATAAATATTAATTTATTTATAATTTAATAATTAATTATATTAATTTAAAAAAAAAACCATTATTACTTAATTTTTATATTATATTAACTTATATAAAACTTATATAATTTTAAGATATATATATTTTATTTTTATTTTATTTTTATTTTATTTATAAATTATATGGTTATTTAAGGTTTAATTTATATAATTAATTAATATTATATTTAAACTATAAAAGGAGTTTTAATTTTATAATTTATATAGGTTATTTAAAGTTAAAATCCTAGTATAATAATTATTTTAAAATATTAATTAACTATATTTATAAATAAATTATTAGATTTATTAATATTATATTATATAATTTTATAAAAATAAATATTAATATTTATATAAATTTTAAATCTAGTAAAATAAAATTTCTAATATTTATTTATATTTTATAATTAATTTAGTTTTAAAACTAAAAAAAGTTTTTATTTTTTATTATAATAAACTTTTTTTTAGTTATATTAATAATTTATAATTTTTAAATATATTTAAATATATTTAAATTAAATTATACTTTTAAAAATAAGCTGTTTTATAATTATACGTACTAGTTTATATATTAAATTTCTTTTTATATTTATTAATATATTTAACTTAAACTTATAATTATAATAAAATTTAATTATATTATTTTTATATTATTTATATTTAATTAAATTAGTAACTTTCTGTTTTATATTGTTTTTTAAATAAATTTTAATAAAAAAAATATAATTTATATTAATTTTTTTAATAAGTTATAAATAATTAAGGATAATTTTATTATGGAAATTTATATAGAAAAAATAATCTTATATTTATTTTTTTATTTTTTTTTTATATTTTATTAAATTATATTCTATTGTATTTTATTACGTTAGTTTATATTAAAAGGAATATAACATTAAGTTAATATTAAAATATTTTTATATTAAATAATTAATAATTTTAAAGTAAAATAATTTTATTTTAAAAAATATAAGTATATTTATTTAAATATTATTAATATTAATTTTATTTTTATTGAGTTTTTATTAATTTAAATACCATTAAAAAGTTTATATGTTTATATAAATATTATATTTTTATTAAAGTTTTTTAATAATTTTTTAATAAAATAACTAATTTTTTTAATATTATTAAATAATAACTTTTTTAAATTTAATAAAATTATATTAAATTAAGTATTAATAAAAGGTTTATAAAATAATATAAACATAATAATAATTATAAAGTTTTTAAAAAATTATAATTTTAAATAATTGGTTTTTTTTATATTAATAAATAAGAATCTTTTTTTATTAACTAAGATTATATTTAATTAAATATTATTTTAAGATTTTTTAACTAATATAAATATTATAGTTTTATTATAATTTTTAAAAGATTATATTTTTAAGGAATTAATTTTTTTGGTATTATTAAATAAAAATATTTTTAATTTAATTTAAGTTATATTTAATTAAATATTATTTTAAGATTTTTTAACTAATAAAAATATTATATTCTTATTATAATTTCTAAAAAATTATATCTTTAAATAACTAATTTTTTTAATATTATTAAGTAAAAACAAATTAAAATTTAATAAAATTATATTTATTTAAATATTAATTAAAAGTTTATAAATTAATATAAATATTATATTTTTATTTAAATTTTTAGATAATACTAGGTTTAAATAGCTTTTTTTTTTAGTATTATTAAATAAAAATTTCCTTATATTTATTAAAGTTACTTTTATTTAAATATAACTTAAAAATCTATAAAACTATATAAATATTATATTTTTATTAAAACTTTTAAAAAACTTAAACTTTAATTAGTTAATTTTAATAATATTATTAAATAATAATCTTTTTAAATTTATTAAAGTTATAATTATATTTAGGTAAATATTATTAAAAGGTTTATATATTAATATAAATATTATATTTTTATTAAATTTTTTAGTAAATTTTATTTTAAAATAAATAATTTTATTAATATCATTAAATAATTTAACTTTTATATAATTAAAAAGTAATAAAAAGTAATATATTAATATTTAAACTTTAAATATTTTAAATATAAAATATTAATTATATGTTAATAATATTAAATTATATATAAATTAATTTATTAATTATTTTATTAAAAAACCTTATTTATTTTAGTTTATTTTATATATTATATATTATTATTTGTTTTTTTTTATAAGTTATCTTTTGTTTTTTATAAGTATAAAACTTTAAAAAGGTTTTAAATTTTAATTAATTTTATTTTTTTCTTTTATATTAACTAAACTATTATAATAAATATAATAAATAATTATATAAATAATAACTATTAAATTTTACCTTAAATTTTAAATAATATATAATATTTATAAAATGTTTTTTTAATAAAATTTTTAATGTTAAAAAACTTTTATATTAATATTAATAATATAATAAAATATATTTTATTAAATAATTTAAAAAAGTGGATAACTAAATATATAAAATTAATTATAAGAAATTTCCTTCGTAATTTATTAAGTTTAATTAATAAGTTAATGTTTTTAAATAACTAGTTTTAATATTTATAAAATAAAATAAAAATATTTTTAATATATATTAAATTTATAAGTTTAATTAACTTAAAAAATTAATTAAAAAATATAAATAAGTTTTTATTTTATATTAATAAATTTTTTATTAATATTAACTTTATAATTAAATATATAAAATAATTTCTTAGTATTATTATAAACTAATTTAAATTTTTTTATTAGTTTAAATAAATTTATTTATTATTAGTTTTTTAAGAAATTAAAATAATAAACTTTATTATTATTTTATTATTTTATAACTTTTAAAAATTATATTTAAAGTTTTTAATAAAACTTTAAAGTTTAAAAAATAATACGTTAAATATTTTTATTAATTATTACCATATAATAAAAAGGAATTTTTTAAATTTTAATAAGTTAATATAATAAACTATTTTTAATTATATTAAGAAAAGTATTTTTAATATATATTTAATATTAAAATTTAATATTTTAATATTAATATATATAAAATACTTTTCTTAATATAATTAAAAATAGTTTATTATATTAACTTATTAAAATTTAAAAAATTCCTTTTTATTATATGGTAATAATTAATAAAAATATTTAACGTATTATTTTTTAAACTTTAAAGTTTTATTAAAAACTTTAAATATAATTTTTAAAAGTTATAAAATAATAAAATAATAATAAAAGTTTATTATTTTAATTTCTTAAAAAACTAATAATAAATAAATTTATTTAAACTAATAAAAAAATTTAAATTAGTTTATAATAATACTAAGAAATTATTTTATATATTTAATTATAAAGTTAATATTAATAAAAAATTTATTAATATAAAATAAAAACTTATTTATATTTTTTAATTAATTTTTTAAGTTAATTAAACTTATAAATTTAATATATATTAAAAATATTTTTATTTTATTTTATAAATATTAAAACTAGTTATTTAAAAACATTAACTTATTAATTAAACTTAATAAATTACGAAGGAAATTTCTTATAATTAATTTTATATATTTAGTTATCCACTTTTTTAAATTATTTAATAAAATATATTTTATTATATTATTAATATTAATATAAAAGTTTTTTAACATTAAAAATTTTATTAAAAAAACATTTTATAAATATTATATATTATTTAAAATTTAAGGTAAAATTTAATAGTTATTATTTATATAATTATTTATTATATTTATTATAATAGTTTAGTTAATATAAAAGAAAAAAATAAAATTAATTAAAATTTAAAACCTTTTTAAAGTTTTATACTTATAAAAAACAAAAGATAACTTATAAAAAAAAACAAATAATAATATATAATATATAAAATAAACTAAAATAAATAAGGTTTTTTAATAAAATAATTAATAAATTAATTTATATATAATTTAATATTATTAACATATAATTAATATTTTATATTTAAAATATTTAAAGTTTAAATATTAATATATTACTTTTTATTACTTTTTAATTATATAAAAGTTAAATTATTTAATGATATTAATAAAATTATTTATTTTAAAATAAAATTTACTAAAAAATTTAATAAAAATATAATATTTATATTAATATATAAACCTTTTAATAATATTTACCTAAATATAATTATAACTTTAATAAATTTAAAAAGATTATTATTTAATAATATTATTAAAATTAACTAATTAAAGTTTAAGTTTTTTAAAAGTTTTAATAAAAATATAATATTTATATAGTTTTATAGATTTTTAAGTTATATTTAAATAAAAGTAACTTTAATAAATATAAGGAAATTTTTATTTAATAATACTAAAAAAAAAAGCTATTTAAACCTAGTATTATCTAAAAATTTAAATAAAAATATAATATTTATATTAATTTATAAACTTTTAATTAATATTTAAATAAATATAATTTTATTAAATTTTAATTTGTTTTTACTTAATAATATTAAAAAAATTAGTTATTTAAAGATATAATTTTTTAGAAATTATAATAAGAATATAATATTTTTATTAGTTAAAAAATCTTAAAATAATATTTAATTAAATATAACTTAAATTAAATTAAAAATATTTTTATTTAATAATACCAAAAAAATTAATTCCTTAAAAATATAATCTTTTAAAAATTATAATAAAACTATAATATTTATATTAGTTAAAAAATCTTAAAATAATATTTAATTAAATATAATCTTAGTTAATAAAAAAAGATTCTTATTTATTAATATAAAAAAAACCAATTATTTAAAATTATAATTTTTTAAAAACTTTATAATTATTATTATGTTTATATTATTTTATAAACCTTTTATTAATACTTAATTTAATATAATTTTATTAAATTTAAAAAAGTTATTATTTAATAATATTAAAAAAATTAGTTATTTTATTAAAAAATTATTAAAAAACTTTAATAAAAATATAATATTTATATAAACATATAAACTTTTTAATGGTATTTAAATTAATAAAAACTCAATAAAAATAAAATTAATATTAATAATATTTAAATAAATATACTTATATTTTTTAAAATAAAATTATTTTACTTTAAAATTATTAATTATTTAATATAAAAATATTTTAATATTAACTTAATGTTATATTCCTTTTAATATAAACTAACGTAATAAAATACAATAGAATATAATTTAATAAAATATAAAAAAAAAATAAAAAAATAAATATAAGATTATTTTTTCTATATAAATTTCCATAATAAAATTATCCTTAATTATTTATAACTTATTAAAAAAATTAATATAAATTATATTTTTTTTATTAAAATTTATTTAAAAAACAATATAAAACAGAAAGTTACTAATTTAATTAAATATAAATAATATAAAAATAATATAATTAAATTTTATTATAATTATAAGTTTAAGTTAAATATATTAATAAATATAAAAAGAAATTTAATATATAAACTAGTACGTATAATTATAAAACAGCTTATTTTTAAAAGTATAATTTAATTTAAATATATTTAAATATATTTAAAAATTATAAATTATTAATATAACTAAAAAAAAGTTTATTATAATAAAAAATAAAAACTTTTTTTAGTTTTAAAACTAAATTAATTATAAAATATAAATAAATATTAGAAATTTTATTTTACTAGATTTAAAATTTATATAAATATTAATATTTATTTTTATAAAATTATATAATATAATATTAATAAATCTAATAATTTATTTATAAATATAGTTAATTAATATTTTAAAATAATTATTATACTAGGATTTTAACTTTAAATAACCTATATAAATTATAAAATTAAAACTCCTTTTATAGTTTAAATATAATATTAATTAATTATATAAATTAAACCTTAAATAACCATATAATTTATAAATAAAATAAAAATAAAATAAAAATAAAATATATATATCTTAAAATTATATAAGTTTTATATAAGTTAATATAATATAAAAATTAAGTAATAATGGTTTTTTTTTTTAAATTAATATAATTAATTATTAAATTATAAATAAATTAATATTTATATTATTAAATATTAATATTAATATTATATTATTAATAATATTTTAAAAGTTTATATAATTTAAATTTATTTAAAAAGTATTAG
This sequence comes from Hypoxylon rubiginosum, assembly GCA_902806565.1. Classification (NCBI taxonomy): domain Eukaryota; kingdom Fungi; phylum Ascomycota; class Sordariomycetes; order Xylariales; family Hypoxylaceae; genus Hypoxylon; species Hypoxylon rubiginosum. The sequence continues at coordinate 49,614 of CADCXA010000063.1, read as the reverse complement.
TTTTATATTTAAGTTATAATATATATTATTTTTAGAAACTTATTATAATAAAAAATAGTTTAGTATATTTATTTATAAAATATTTATATTATTAAATAGTAAAAAAATAAAATTATTAATTATATTAATAAATTTTAAATAAATTTAAATAATATAAAAATAAAAAATTATATTATAAATTTAATTTTTAATTTTTTATTATTAAAGTTAATATATAAATATAATTTTAATAGTTTTTTAATTTTAAAAATATAATGGATTTATAATAAATGGTTAGTGTAATATTTATTAGGGTTTATTAAAAATAAGAACCGTTTATATTTTAATAAATATATTAGTTTAAAAAATTATTTAAAATAATATAAAAAAAATAAAAAAAAGCTGGTATTAGTATTTAATAAGTTTTTATATAACGAAATAATATAATATATAGCTTAATTAAATAAAATAAAAGAATAAATAAAGGTAAAATAAATATAATTATATGGTTATTTATTAAATATTTTAAAAATAAAGAAATAAATTTAAAAAATGTTAAAAATTTATATATTATCTTTTATAATAATTATAAATTATTTATCTTTTAAATATATATTTATAATATAAAGTTACTAAAACGGTAAAAATAGTTATTTTAATTATTAATTATTTTTTATTTAAGTAAATATCTATTTAACCTACTAAATATTATTTTATTATTTAAAATATTAATACTTAAATATATATTTAAATAAATAAATATTAAATAAATAAATATTAAATAATAAGAATTATTATTTTTATTTATTAAAAGTTTTAATTTTATTAATTTTTTAAAGTTTATATAACTTTTTTTAGTTTATTATAATAAAAGTTTTTTTTTATATTATATTTAACATTATAATAAATAAAAATAATTTAGTTTTTATAAATCTTTTTAAAAATATATTATATATAAAATTATAATTAGATTATTTACTTTAAATTATAAAAAGAAAATCTTATTTTAAATATATTTTAAATATTTTATAAATTAAATTATAAAAATATATATAATAATAGTTTAATTGTTTTTATAGGTTTTTTTTAATAAATTTATATTTAATATATAAAGTTTAAAATATTATTTAAGTTATTATTAATTTGTTTTTTATAATAATTTATATTAATCTTTTTAAAATTAAGGTTTTTTAAGTGTTAATTATTATAATATTAATATATAAATTTAAAAGCTTTTTATATTTATTAAAATTAAAGTTTTATTATAAAAACTTAGTTTTTATTATTTAAAAAATTATAACTTTTAAAATAATAATATTAAGTGTTTATATTATTAAAAATATTAAAAATAAATATAATAAGTTTTTTTATTTAATAAACTTTTTTATTTATTATTCTTATATATATAAAAATATTTATAATTATTAAATTTATTACTTTTTATATAATAATATTTTAATTTCTTTTATCGCTTAAATAATTTTATAATAATATTATTATTTTATAATATTAATATTTTTATTAATAAAATATTTTATAAGAATATTTTATATAATATTTAATATTTTTTTTTATTTAATATTTATTTAAATAAAAGATAAATTAAATATAAATAATATTTATTTATAATAATTATTTTATTTATATTTACAAGTTTATATTTTAAGGTTTTAAGTTTTTATAATTAGTTATTTTTAAATAAGTTTTTAAAGTTATAATAAAAACTTTAATTTATTTTAATTAGTAAATTATATAAGTTATAAAAAAAAGCTAATTAATTTTTTAATATATAACTTTTAAATCTAATTATATATATATATAAGATTTATTATTTAAATAATAAAATTATAAGTTAAAAAATTATTATATTATCTTAATATTAAAATTTTATATATAAATAAACTTAGTTTATATTTTTTTTAATATTAATAAATTAAGCCTTTTATTTAAATTATAAAAATTATATATTTTTTATTTAAACTTTAAAAATAATAAATAAGTTTATAGTTTTATTTAAATAATAAAAGTTTAAAAAATTTTAATATATAATAATTAAAATATTAAAATTAAAATAAGTAAGGAAATTATTATTTAATATATAATAAATTATATTATTAAAATTATTAATTTAATTAAAAACTTTAAAAATTTTTAATATAATATTTTATATATTTTATAATATAAAGATTTTAATTTAATTATAATTTAAATATAATTTAATAATAATTTAATTATAATTTAATAATAGTTTAATTATAATTTAATAATAATTTAATTATAATTTAATAATAGTTTAATTATAACTTAATAATAATTTAATAATAATTTAATAATAGTTTTATAATAATTTAAATATTATTATAAATATTTTATAAATATAATAAATTTAATTTTAAATTTAAATATAATTATAATTAATTATTATATATTTTTTATAATTTAAATTAATAAAATATATTAATTTATTAAAAATTTAATATATTTATATAATATAAAAATTATATATATTATAGTTTTAATTTATTTTATAAATTTAATAAATTTAATAAATTTAATAAACTTAATATTTTTATTATTTTAACGGTTTAATATAAATTTATAATAAAGTTTTAATAAGTAATAATATATTATATTAAGTTATTATAAAATAGAATTTTTTAAAAAAATAAATTAAAAAACTTACTTTTTATATAAAAAGTAAATAATATTATAATATTAATATAATATTATTTATAATAAATATATTATTAGTTTTTTTTAAAATAAAAGATTATATTTATTTAAATATTTAAATATAGTTTAATTATTAAAATATTTATTAATTTTTATTTAGTTATTTACCTAGTAAGTAACCGTTAATATAAAATTAAGAATATTTCTTTTATTTGTTTTATATACGTAAACTCTAGTTTCTAATATAGCGAAGTCTTTTATAGGCTTAGATTATACGCATTAATAAGGAAGATATATAATTTAGAACGTTAATAAGTATTCGCCCATGTTATAAATTTATTTTCCCCTTTTTCTTCTTTTGTTTTCTTTTAGGTGAGAACTGATGAAACAGCATAGCACCGCGCCCACCGGCTTCATATACCCGAATGGTTTCAATCACAAGCGATTGATCCATGTTTGCCGACCTGCCGTTTGAGAACCCATCCCCGCTCAAGTGCCGAATTCTCGGTCGATGTCGTACCTGACCCATAAAACGGACCGTCCTATACGTGATTCGCACGCCTCCTGAACCCGGCCATGTGCGGTGGATATTTTCCCGAATGTGTGCTGTCATAGTTGACATTCAGCCGTTATATGTTACAATCTCCCCGTACCCTCCGGATTTCCTAAACGGAAAAATCCTGGACTGCCGCTCCGGCATATAAATGTCTAGCGCTACGCCTAAATCGATGCGAAAATGCGGAGGTATTCCGTTTTCATGGAGGCAATAATTGATTAATAAGGAAGGTAGCTAACCAGTAGATACGAAATATGACAACATTTCGCACATTCTACACTGTTTTCGTCTTGATCGCTTGATCGCAAGGCCGCAAGGCATTAAACAGACAGCCTATACAACAGCATGTCTTCAAAACTCCTGTATGTCGGCCTGGTAGGCTCGCTGCTAACAGGTGTGGTCGTCGCTCAAAGCTCTGAGCAACATCCCTCCCTATTAACTTGGAAATGCACCACCTCAGGAGGTTGCGTCCAGCAGAACACTTCGGTCGTGCTAGACAAAGATTCCAAATACGCCCAAGGGTCTGCTGGCTCAAGAACGGCAGATGACTACGCTGCTATGGGAGTCTCTACTTCGGGCGACGCCGTGACTATGTATCACTACGTCCAATCGGGCGGTGCACTCAATCCCGCATCTCCTCGCATCTACCTCCTAGGCGAGGACGGCAAATACGTCCTCATGAGCCTCCTAAACCAGGAGCTTTCCGTGGACGTCGACTACTCGGCCGTGCCCTGCGGAGAGAACGGGGCCTTCTACCTCTCGGAGATGGAGGCCGACGGCGGCGGGTCCTCGGGCGGCGCGGCAGCCGGCCAAGGCTACTGCGACGCCCAGTGCCAGGGCTTCTGCTGCAACGAGATGGACATCCTCGAGGCCAACGCCAAGGCCACGGCCATGACCCCCCACCCGTGTACCGGGAACAGCTGCGACAAGTCCGGCTGCGGGTACAACCCGTACGCGAGCGGCCAGCGCAACTTCTGGGCCACGGGCGGCACCGTCGACACCAGCAAGCCCTTCACGGTCGTCACGCAGTTCGTGGGCAGCGGCACGCTGACGCAGATCACGCGCACGTACATCCAGAACGGGAAGCAGAGCAACAGCGGGGCGATTTCCAGCTGCAACGGCGCCTTTGGCGGGCTTGCCGGCATGGGCCAGGCTTTGGGACGAGGAAGTAAGTAACCTAGTACCCCTGTCTTGAAACTTTCAAATTGCCTCGCCCACGCACTCGGGTTGTGCGCGTGACATGACACCCACATATGTCCTACGATAGCGATTGCTGACTTGATTCTGACAGTGGTATTGGCGATGAGTATTTGGAATGACGCCGCCCAGAGTATGTCTTGGCTTGACGCCGGCAATAATGGACCCTGCAACCTCGCGGAGAGTACCCCTTCCGCCATCCAGTCTCAGCATCCTGACACGCACGTTACATTTTCCAATATTCGATGGGGCGACATTGGATCTACTACGAAGGGCTAAAGCTGAAAATTCGCAAGGCTATAGTTTTCCCGTCGGTAGCATCGTGGTGGTAAATTCAGCAGTCGGATTCGCAAACTTTCGTATATTTTTTATATGTACCAATGATACTTTCTAGCACTCTTTGGGACCAGCAGCAGTGTATCAACTTACTAACATGCTGTGATATAGCATTTACCCCGTGAAAAAATTGTTCTGTTTAGAATCACGTCAGCGAGCCTAGTTGACTTGAGCGGAGGGTTGAGCTCCTCGTACGCATTTCCAATCCTTCGCGTCTCCATAGAACTCGTCTCACTAGGTACCTACCTACCTATGTACCTAAGTAGCCACTACGAGGTAGTTGGGCATATTCCTTGTCTGTCAAACCCATTGGAGTAAAGGAGGTACCGTACAAGCGATATAGAGTCGTCCAATTCATTTAAGATTTTTACCAAAAATAAAATTTTGTAGTTTATAATCAAGTTGTTGGAACTAGCTGATATAATAATTGCTAGAAGATTCACTGCCGTTGGTGTTGACTCGTCCAAGTTGCGCAATGGCGCTTACGTAATCAATGAAAAGGGGGATAACCTAAGGCGTCTCACTTGGTTGTCTAGCTTGATAAACAACGCGAACTCAATTAGGTAGACACTTGTCCTTCTTGCCTACCTAATGTATATAAAAATCACTTTACCTGCCTACAGTCTACATACAAAGTGACATCCAGTCTTTTAAAAGAAGGAGGTTGTTGCTATCCCCCCTATCAGAAGTCAAGCAAATCAGGATTTTGAAACCGCTGGTAATACAGATATTAATATCCATGAGAATTATTGCATGTTGAGAATTTGATAGATTGAGTCAGACGAAGATGTAGTGTCTATCATTGCAGGAAAATATTGGAAAGGGGTATCGAAGCTCTAGGGTATGAGGCAGAATAGCAGTAACACTTGGCAAATCTCCTAATTCGTAATTCTCAACTCGTAGTTCGTACTTTGGGGTTCGTAACTCGTAATTCGCACTTCATAATTCAATCGACATCCCAATGGAGTGTTTCTCTCCATTCATACAGATTGAGCCAGAAATCCTTACTGCACGTCTGGATTCTGGCCTCATGCAAGCTTGCCGGATGTTGACTAAAGATACAAATACCGTGGCTACGAACTCATGGTCTAACAGGAATTATCTTTCTTCCATCTCACAGCTCGATCGCTTGCTTGCTTGCTTGCTTGCTTGCTTGACTTCCCCTTCACTCAATCAGTACTGACTCACCAGCAACACAGTGGTCTGTATAGCTCTGTGGAAAGATGATCGTGCTCAAGTCAGTTATTGCTATATCGTTAGCCGTGACCTCGGCGGCCCACCAGAACCTTCACCAGTTTTGGGTCAACGGTGTTTCCCCTGGCTATGAAATCGGTATCCGGCGCGCGCCTGATAACAACCCGGTCGTAAGTACCAGTGCCCCCTGTTTCAGGAACTATGTGCTCACGTTTTAATAGACAGATTTGAAGAGTAACGACATCGTGTGCAACGTTGGGGGTGATAAGGTGCCCTCAGGGGTACAGACGATTCCTGCGCGAGAAGGCGATTCGATCACTGTGGCGTGGGATCTCTCGACACACTCCGGTCCAATCACCCATTTCTTATATGGACCTGTTGACGACGCCTCCAACGCTTCCGGAGTTGGGGCTGGCTGGTTCAAGATTGATGAGCAGAATTATGTCGATGGGCTCTGGGCCAACGAAGTTGTAGAAAACGCCGGCGGTAACTACACCTTCAAGCTCCCCACGGGTCTAAAGAGCGGCGATTACCTAGTACGTTACTCGGTCACTATTATCTCTACTCGATTAGCCGTTTCTCATATTTCTCAGCTTCGATCGGAGATGTTGGCTCTTCATCTCTCCCAGGTAGCCGGAGGCGCACAGTTCTACATGGGCTGCATGCAATTGAAGATTACGGGGACTGGAGGAACGTGCTCGCCTACTATTTCTTTGCCTGGAGCCTATGACGCCGAGGAGAAGAGCATCTATATCCCGGACTTTTACTGGGGATTTGACCCTACGACGTACTCCGCACCTGGAGGTTCGGTTGCTTCTTGCAAACCGTAGAGAAGAGCAAGGCGCGCGGATGAAGAGTTATTGCCAATGAAAAATAGTGACGAATCATTTCAACTTAGCGAGCAAGTCTTAGGATCGAAATTGCATTTACATTTGCTCTAAGCACATTGAAGAAGATTGGGTGTCACAGAGGAAATTTTCAATATATCTCCAACTTTATCTGTAAACAAGAGGTACATTCTCAGTTCAACTTGGTGGTGAGACGTTTTACTGGTATTTTTATTTAATGCAATATTCTATGTGTAGGTAGAAATGTAATCTTCTATTTGTAGAAAACATTTTTCTGCATTTTTAAAGGCTTTGCGTAGCTGGTGAGCTTTAATGGAAAACAAAGGAACTAACGTATAAACATATCTACCAAGTGAATACTATCTAGTAAATACGGGGTATACTACTATGTGTACTATCAATCAGGGAATTCCTAAGTGACCTATTTACACCCGTTTTTCAGACTCGTCTTTTATTAAATCGATGTCATCCTCGATGGTATCAAGCTTCGGCTTCTTCGATGGTCCTTCTCCTGCATTATCACTTGTATCTTCTAGGGGATGCTTATGGTGTTGCTCGCACTCGTCATCGATGATAGATCCAACCGCTGGCGGCGAGCTACTAGTACAGCGCGATTTTCCCCCGATTGAATCAGCATGAAGGTCTTCTTCATCTTCATAATCCGGCAGATCAATATCCATCGGACTGGGAGCTCTTGTCAACTCTTCCTTAGGAGTAATGCCCTCCGGACGAGGCGATGTCGGGGGACGGGGCGATGTCGAAGGACGAGTTGGGGGACGGGGTGAAGTTGACGGACGGGGTGATGTCGACGGACGGGGTGAAGTCGAGAGACGAGTCGGGGTATGGGTTTTCTCCTTTTCATTACCTAACTCGTCTGCATCCGACTCCTCAGATGCAAACTCGTCCGAGTCGGATTGTCCCGGAGACGGTTCTCCAGCGATTTGCATGCCTTCCGGGATGTCAACGATCACTTTCGGGGCTGATTCCGTGTAATCCTCGTCAGGCACATCTTCTTTGGGCGAGTCGGCTGATTTGCCTTTGAGGTGGCTCAATGCATCTGGGTCGTGGGAGGTTTTCTCGCTGGGAACATCTAGCGCCATTCGCACGACATAGCCCGACTTCTCAATGGTCTGATGAGCACACGCCGCCATTAGTGACTCTCGGTACATATCAAGATTGTAAGCTTCTTCGAAGCTGTCCCAAAGGAAGTCGGTAGGCGTAGACTCGGAAAGACGCCTCCGGTGAATTAAAACCTTCAACCGGCGTATGAGTTCTCGACATATCGCATAAGCAATATATCCCGAAGCCCACATATCTCCCGTATCCTCTGTCTGAAGGTCATGCCGCACAGCTGCGTCCGAAAAATCAATACACCCCTGGACCAAGACCTGTCCAAGTTTCCGCTCGACGAATTTCTTCCGGGAGTCTCGATTCCTGGATATTGGGTCGATAATGGCAATGTCGGTCACCTCACGATCAAAATACTGGGAATCTTTGACTATGGCCGGCTTTGGTTGGACGCGTAAGATAATAGTTACCCAGTATTTAGTCTCATCGCTAGAGTTACCCTCCGGTACCTGAACTGGCCAAATCGTGAACTCGCGATCCCTCATAGGACCGAATAACGCATTCATCTTAACAGACCCATTGCCATTTCCAATCTTCTGCCTGATCTTTCCAAGGTTTTCATTGAAAACTTTCTTGTCCGCGCTGAAGAGACCGCAGTGGTCGGCCGCAGGGGTGGAAACGATGCGTGGCTGAAGTACATGTCGATGTTCCCAAAACAGAGCCGAGCTCAGTGACGAGGCGTCGACTGGTCTCTCTCTTTCTAACTGGAATACGTAACAGTCCTTAGCATATCTCCTGACCTTGCTTACCACCTTGTTCGTTTCGCCTGAGAGCGATGCTCCCCATCCGTTTTGGAGGGGCTCGTTGCGGATGATGCGCGCCGCACAGGTCGGGGGAGCAGGTGGCATCTTGGTATGTCGTGTAACGAAAGCTTGGTCGAAAATCCTGTTCGTGGAATGATTTCTAGTCGAATGTGTTGGGTTATTAGACTATTAGGAGAGTGTTTGATGGTGCTGGCGCTTGATAGTCACACCTTCGATGGTTTCCCGCCAGCCCTGTTATGTAGTCGCGTGATATAAAAGAGCACGGCACGGTGTTACAGCCATCTATTGTGATTGTAAGATGCTGTTGATGCTCGAAGAATGGTAATCAATTAGACAGTGCACTGGCATCAAGGCGCTCTTTCACTACGTTGAGTAACAAAAAGGCGAGTCGACAAAGAAACGGATGCGGTAACAAAAGAAGAGGCTATTTAGAATTAGAATCGAGGCGCATCACACAATACTCGTTATTCAAAGCAAATTATTGCTCTATGCTACACCACTATGAAGGCGCGATATTGAATTAGAGCACAATATATTATCAGTCAATTTAAAGATGCAAAGGGCCGACAGCGAACCGGGTATCTCTGCTGGTTGTCGTTATCCCAGTACTTAATTACCCAGGTGTTTACGGCGCCGCTTACTTGATATTCTTTATCAGGTACGTAGGATTATCGCTGTGTAGGAGACTAGTAAGTGTTACATATTGTTAAGAACATCATACCCCTGATGACCTGATACCCCCTAGCCTCATTAGTCCACCTATTGTTCACCAAGGCACCCATCTTGAACCCAGAAATAAACCGTACATTATCCGAAGGTCCTCCGGTGCGATCCGCCTACAGGCTCTCCCAAAAGTCGAGTAGTTTGAAAGCCGGGTTTTCGGCTGCTACCTCGCCATCGTTCGCGTCGCTACTCGCCCGCAGATTAGCTACCCAAGTCGCCGTAGTCTACTAGTGCATCGGTGAGCAGGTCGGCCGGCACGAAGTCAATGTTGTCGAAGCGCGAGCCCAGGCTGTTAGGCACTTGATCCAGGTGTAGCGAACTAAGAACCAGGCTGGGGAGCCACTCTGTAGAATTCCGTAGCCCGCGGCGTCGCACGGGACCAGCAACCTGGCCATTGTGGGTGATGGTCGCGGGCAAGACTACCTCCAAGGTGCTGCGCTGCAGCGTTGACAAGCAGCTCGGCGACGAACTTGGCGCGACCATAGCCGAAAGCAGCAGGCGTGTCTAGTATGTCGAGAACTTCTTCGGGACCTGGGCCGCTTGTGTATCCTTCCACAGCGGTGATCACTGATCGAAGAGATAAATACGAATTGTGTTGAGACAGGAGCGTCTAGCTGAGGATGGACTGCGGACAGAGCCACGTTAAAATTGGCCGGCCAGGCAGAGTACCGCCATAAGCTTCGGCTTGAAGACTGTGGTGGATGTAGTCCTCGCGGAAGTAATTGCGGAACAATACCGGTCTCAGTCATAGGTCCTGAAAGGTTTTGCTCAATAAGGGCGAGCACTGTATAGTCAGAAGCTCTTCGACCGCCGGTGCCGTGGGATGGCGTAGCGGCTTAATGACATTAGAATTGGCGTCGATGTGATGAATGTCTGAGGAACGGTGTGCCTCCGGGTTATTCCGAGGCGATGTCACAAAAAGCTAGCAACAAAACCAACAACAATACACGAACCGCATAGCCAGTTTTCACTGCAGCCAGTACCGGTGCTGCGTATCGCACATCGTTTGGGCCAATATACCTACCTACATGTAGGTTAGGTAGGTTAAGACGTCTGGGTTAGAGCCATAGCGGCCCGGACCGCCAAGCTAAGACGTGGGAGTGCCTGTTTACTGTTAGGCGGTTAGTTGACTGTTTGGCTGTGGGGGAGACGGCAGGCGGGGTAATTATACGGAGAGCTCACGTCCTAATATCTCTTTGGATAGATCGTCGCTGGAGGCATCGCCATAGGTAAGTCTTCAAGTATAAGAATAAATTGCATGACTTAGCCGTTACAGATAGCATTCGGCAAGCTGTCGTGAGACACCATGCCTAGTCCCTTCTGGAAACAACCCCTGAAACTGTCACCACCTTTCTATTGCAAACTGCTCGTCGATGTAGCCTATGTAACCACCATATGCGCGCCGTAGCAGATGAGTATCGAGAGTTGTTAGGCGACTTGAATTTAGCCAAGGAAGTCTCCCTCATAGGGGGTGAGGACGAAGAGGTGGCGATGATCTCCTTGGTCGCTGGTCTACCCCTGTCATCACACCCTGGTGGCTCGTACTAGACAGGAAAAGTTGATATAAAAGCCTCCAGTACTGAAAATTATACGATCTAAAGATGGAGTCCTCCATACCACCTACGCTGCACTGGCTGTGGTGGTTGGGCTACTACCAACTCCGAGTCAGTTGTTAGATTAGGGTTGTGTTAACGTTGTAGACGGGGGGGGGGGAATAAACCAAGTTCTCCTGGGACAGTGGGGATTAGGTCACCATCCAGCCACCCCAACACAGTACCTGGGTACCCTACAGGCACTGTCCGTCCTGTCTACACCACCTCTACACAGAGAATTAAGTTATAAAAATAATAATTGTTATTGTCTTGTTTAAAAAAACAAAGGTAGCGAAAGAAATCTTAACAAGAGTTAATATTTAGAAAAAATATGACAAGAACGAGATTCGAACTCGCGCGGGTTGCCCCAGAAGAATGCTGCCTGTTGTACAGGTAAGACGAATCTTGAGTCTTCCGCCTTAACCGCTCGGCCATCTTGCCATTGGTTGTAATCCCTGTTAACACAGTTTCTATTACCTTCGTGGGAGTCGGAGCTCCACTACGATCCGACCAAGTGGAGCTTGGTCCATCTAGGCCGATCTTTGGATGGAGTCTTGCCGGGCAGCCCGGGACTGCTATCTAGTATCATTATCTTCTGAGAGCGTTAGGTTTGGTTTTTCTAGACGGTGTCATCTAGCCCGGCAGATTCAAGAGACGTAGCAGCTTTATTGATGTTGCGGGCACGGCGCGCATTTCGAAAAGGATGACACATCAGGGTTAACGCCGACGCGGTTCACCAGAACGCTCAGGATAGGGGGATCCTTTTCCAACGACGCCTCCAACTGACGTCACGGTGGCTTTCGAAGACGGCACCGACGCTCACTTGGATGCTGTTATCGGGGCAGACGGCATTTTCGGCTCCGTTCGAAACCATGTCGTGGGAGAGGAGCTGGAGAAGTATGCCGCCTCTCCGGCCGGGTGGTGGGACTGCAGACATCTAGTGCCTTTCGAGAAGACGAGGGCTGCGCTCGGAGAGGAGTCCTTTAAGGTCGATCGCCAGTACGCCCGGCTTGGTGATGGCGCAGCCATGCTTCATGGCATCGTCGAGAACCGAACAATGGTCCAGTGCATTATAGCAGTTGTTGACAAGAGCCTCTCAACCGACCGAAAGCGAGTATTCACAAGACAGGTGCTTGAGGATACACTGCCTGCAAGTTGGTATGAGGGTCCCGTGGCCAAGGGTATGGTCGAGGTACGTTCTTACGCCATGAAACATTTCTCAAATGGAACTACAGAGCCTCGTCGCTGAAAAGAAAGGGCGAACGGGGTCGAAGTAGTAGGACTAAGCGGATTAAGCTTGAAGAAAAAGGAACCTCGGCCGAGCTCCTAGTTCCTAGAAGAATTTAACAAAGCACGCCCAGTCACCGATGACGATCCGGACGTTGTTCGATTCCAATACAATATCCGAACCTTCATTCAAAACCCAGCCAAGACCCTGGGGAAGCTATACCACACAGAAGCCCCTCGTGTTTTCCGATCCTCCGCGCCCTGTCAGAGAATTCGGGACGCAGTTTGGTATTCTTTCGGAAGACCTACCGATCGGCCGCGTCGCCAGAAGAAGGAAGACGACGCCAAGCATAACGCCGAGGAGAAGCACGCCGGTTCCCCCTTCAAGAAACGGAAGACGTCGTCGGCCTTCCGCGAGAGCACTCGAAGGACCACAGACAAAAGCGACACGCGCAAGAAGAAGGCGTTAGTGTTCGCCCGCCCGTCAGTCAACCCCCACAGCGATTGGGATCCATTGGCAAATAATGGATGTTAACGGCGCGGGCATCCCTTGGGAAAAGGTCCGTTTCGCCAACTCGACCAGCGAGATCGAGTTAGGAAAATTTACGTTGGAGCAACAATGGCGCGCAATTGATAGATACGACATCATGCAACGCCGGTATGTGACAACCGCCTCCTACGATACATCATTCGCCGTCACTTGTACGTCTGCCACCATGGGGAGGTAGATGATGATGGGAAAATGGGCGTTTCTCAACCGTGAAGAAATACGGTCCTTCATTCAAGGTACCAAGTCAACCTTGTATTTGCCATATTCATACCAACGACCCTTCATTTATACACTACTCAAAGCACTCGTCACCATATCGCAGTCGACCACACAGGACTGGAAGGATTTCGGCGAGCAGAATACCGTCACAGCGCAGCCAACCAAGACACCACATCCGATGAACCCAGCAGTCAATCCAGATCCGGAGGAAGGGCAGGAGACAGTCGACGCAGAGGTATTACCTATTCGTCTTTTCCTTATCTATTATCCTCTGACTCTTAACCCTAAGGCGTTACATTTCTACTGCCCTGGAGAAGAGTCCGCTCCTAAAGCCCCACTGTGGAAAGACCGTGTTGCTGTCTTTAACGACAGCAAGCTTATCTACAACCTGGAGAATGACGAGGAGGAGACGTAAGCCTACAAATTCAATTCCGACAAGTCGGCTCTCCTCGAGCGACCCCATTACCGACATGGACCAGCCGAGCGTCCTCGGGACGTCGACTGGCGAGTGTGGGACCTCCAGCCAGCGAAGAACCTCCTGGAGCACAAGACCTACCCCGGAAAGGCGAAGGAGGAGGACTGCTTAAACTACCTCCTCAATACTCACGACTTCAACGAGGAATCTGACCAGAAGCCTGACGGACCGCGCCTTAAAGAACCACTAGACAAGCCCCTCTCAAACTTATATCCGAGGAAATATAAATTTGAATAGGTGACCTGGGAGGAAGGCCAGCCACTTGGCGTAGGCCCCACCAACGTAGAGGCTATAACCGAACATCTGGGGTGGATTATGCCACGACAGCGAAGGCATGGTGTAGGTCTCGGTGGAGACCCTACGGATGCCGTGGTCAATGCCTGGTGTAAGGGCCATATCGACGTGCCGGTCCCTGCTATTTTCAAGGAGCCGGAAGATCCATGGAGCGTATACCCTGAGGGCCAGGTAACGATGACGAGCAACAAAGAGAATACCTTCGACATCATCTCTAAGCGAGAGCTTATTAAACGAAACCGCACCGGCCAATCGCCAGAATATTCCGAACAGGTGGGGGGGTTAAGTTAAGCCTTCATTCTCAATCTCCCCAGCAATACAAGCACTCTACAAGGGCCTCAGCTTCACTCCCACCCACAGCAAGGAAAAGCGCCGAATGAGAGGGCAATTGGGCAGAGGGGGCGGGGCTATAACCGGATATCAACTGAGGACTCAAGTTTGGGATCCCTATCATAGATTGACTACCCATCTACCTCTTTAACTATCGGGAGCTTCGTTCGTTCATTGCACTTATGTTAGCTCTAGTGTCTGATCTGCGATTTCTTCATAGAACTTCTTCCGCAATGCATCTCCATCCATCATGCCATGAACATAACTTTCTCCTATAAGTTGATAATACCTCCTAGAATCCCTCTCTTTCGCCTTCTCTTTATTCTTACCTGCTTCATCTTCCCCCTTTTCTCCATCCCCCCCCTTTTCTCCATCCCCCCCTTTTCCTCCATCTTCCCCCTTTCCTCCCTCTTCCCCCTTTCCTCCCTCTTCCCCCTTTTCTTCCTCTTCCCCCTTTTCTTCCTTTTCTTCCTTTCCTCCCTCTTCCCCCTTTTCTTCCTTTTCTTCCCTTTCTTCCTTTTCTTCCTTTTCTTCTTTTTCTTCTTTTTCTTCGTTTTCTCTTTTCTCTCCCTTTTCTCCCCTTCCTCCCCCTGTGCTTTTATCATTTTTTTCCACTTTGTGTTTTATGCTGTCATCCTCTCTAAGCCTTTCAAGCTTTGCATTAACTTCCTTCGTCTGCGACTGTATATATTCTTTGTCCTTTTCCGATATATCACTTGCACGAAATCTGAGTCTTCGGATGCGTTTTTCTTCACACCGTTTGACGGCAGACTTTAAAGATTCCGCTGCATCATCAAACTCTTCCATCCTTAATTCGTCATCCGTTTTCTCTGCCCCTTCTTTGAGAATGACTGGAACTGTACAGCCGTAGATGATTCCGATTTTATCTCCAATGCTGACTTTTCCAGATGCGAGTCCTAGAATACCTTCTTTGGTTTTGAACAACCGCCGATTCCATACAACCGCCTGAACCCTTCGACAAAACTCAGCAATGATGGAATTCCGCTCGTCGTTTATCAAGGCTATCGTGTTAATTCCCCCACTCAACAAACCCCCCTTAGCTGCCGACTCCCTACACGCCCTGGCGTAGTAGTACGGCGGGTTTCGATTGTCCTTGCCTCGATCCGCGACAAGCGTCCTCCAGAATTCATCTGGGGGCTCGTACTTGTGGGGCTCTTCCCAGCCGCCTAGCTGAAGCCAAGAAGCCGGGATGGAACCGTTCTGCGAAGCATCTGCCACCTCGGCGACCTCGTCAAAAATGAAACCTCTAACATAAAGACTGTAACGGCCATGGAGGCCGCAATGAGGTCGTTTCCTAAACTTCAAGGTTTTGAGGTCTGGTCTTCTCGTCTGCGCGGCGTTGTAGTTTCGATGCCCATCTTCGGGGACGCCGACCAGCGGATCGGCATTCACTCTGCCCGTCTTCTGAATATTCATGCCGGGGTGGTGAAATAGACCGAAGGGTGCAGACGAAGCTAATGGCATCCAACATGGTAACGGTACATCAAGCTCCGCAGCGGTGTCGCTTCTGTCTGCATTCTTGTTTGTATTTACAACCAAGGTCTGCTTCCGAGGGCTGCCACTGAGAGTCTGATCTAGTTCCGGTACTTTTTCGAGTCTCTTGAGGCCTTGGAAGTGTTTTTGCCAGTGGCAATCCTCCGGTTTCCATCCACTGTCTTTCCATTCCTGGTTAGGTTCGGATTCCCACTGATTCCATTTCTCAATTGCGGCCTCAAAATACTTCTTCGTCGTGCGTTTATCATCCACTACTTTTTCAGGGTCACTGGGATCCTTATTTTTCCAGCCACTAGTTTTGGACGGGGGCCTCTCCTTAATTGATGCCGGTTCTTTTTGTAGACGGATCGATTGACTTTTGCGTGGCTCCAGAGCCCACGGACGACAGAGAATATCTAAGGCCTGGACAGAGTCCAACTCACACGAACGCTGAATACTAAACTCTACAAAGTCGCGGCACACGTCAGAATATGGTCTGCCATAATCTACTCGGAATGGCTTCTCTTCAAGGAAAACGGTGATATTTGTTCGCATGAACAGCGCGTATTCTTCATCCATAGAAGCTGAATTTTCGACGAACGGTAAGGCGTCCCGAGCGACAGCCAAGAGTGAGTATATGACGTCTCGCGGCTCCGAAGTTTGGAAGATGAACATGCTAGTTACTAAGAACTGCAGGCTGAGCAGACTCCGTCTCTCCAGGGGATCGATCGTGTGGACCTCACCCCCTGATTTGGAAATCGTTGGAGTCTTTGGATCTTTAGCCGTGTGGTCGTCCGATCTCTTCGTCCGGAAGACCTTGCCAGTTGCTTGCACCAGGAGACTGGCCCCCAGTTCAGAGACATGCTCGAACCAACCTGGGATATGGCGAAACTTCTCGTCCTTCCGCATCACCTCGGAAAGACGATGCGTCGCTGTTTCCACCTCAACAAACAGCTCCACTGCCACGGCGAAATCGTCCCATGAAATCTTGTCAGGGCCGCAGTAGATTTTCGCCTTTCGAGCCAAGGAAATCTCTTGGACCATCCACCGACGGGAGAACCAAGGTCGTTGCATGAGCATCATCAACGCCTGCCATTTGTGTGCATATTTCTTGTCCGAGCAGATGGAATCGAAATTGTTCAGCTCCATAACTTCTTGCTTGATGAATCTGATTGCCACCTTACTCTCCTCGTTGCCTTCCCCGAGCCAGATGCACACCTGCTCTGCTCGGGTATAAATTCTTGACATCATCTGGACCTGATGATTTCGTTCGTTGTCGTCCTTCTGGTTGATGCAGATGGAGTCTATCCAGACAGTCCTGCTCTCGTTCGTCTTCCTTAGGTATTTCAATGCTAAAGCGAGGTCCCTTTTTATCCTTCTCTTATATGGTTGGTCGTTCTGCTCGATGATAATTGCAAACTCCTCCTCCTCCTCGCCCCAACACCACGACAGAGCTTCATATTTGATCTGATTCTCCAAAATGATGTCGTATTGCGCGCTTGGATTCTTCTTCTTCTCCAAGTCCGGTTCTTGCTCTGGGCCGCTCTGACTTGTCTTCTCTTCCGGTTTCTTTCGATCCTCCCTTCGCCTTGTAGGGATGTGATATTCATTGTCGTAGTCCGCATCAATTAGTTCACAGTTGATTTGGGAAACATTGGAAGCGGCAGGTTTCAAGCGTAAAAGACGAATTCTCTTTTTCGTGTTTGGCAATCTGTTATACTTGAATTCGCTGACCTTAGTTAGATCAGGGTCATCGAATCTTTGAAGCTGAGATTGGCCCTGTACGCCCTGTCCCTCGTTATCCGCTGGGACTAAATGAAAGGCTCGATCGCCTATCACTATCCTGCCCTGTTGCACATCCATAGTAGTTAATGATCCGGTTCTTATATGATAGGATGAAAATCTGAAGGTAAAACCAGGACAATGAATAAACGATATATCACGGTATTAAGACTAAGCTCAGAAACGCAACCCCCGCGGAAGAGGTAAGAAATAAATATGCATCGGGACTCTACTTTCTCTTGCCTCGCTAACCTAGACCGCGGGCAGAGTTCTCTTCTATCAAGGTGTCAGCTGGCTTACAGAATAGTACTATGCAGCCACTTCCTGCGAAAACCCGCTTTATAATTAGAGATCTCCCAGCCTGCTTCATCGCATACAACCCCCTGACACCACTACGAGGTGACTCGATACTCTACACGTTTAACAAAATTAACATGAAAATATAGTAGTCTTTACAGTTTGCCCGGCCTCAAATAGATTCATGGGAGGGACCTCCCACGACGAATCCCTGCTGAAGAATACCGCTTAACTTGTTCCCCTGTTGTATCTAACGAACCACGTAACCGCTGCCTACTCCAATGGCGTCTAATATATCAGCTGAAAATAGCCGCCCCTAGTGGCGGCAAGTAACATTACCTAGCGCGAGGCTCTTGCGATATAAATATTTTTTTCTCATTAACTTTCCCGGAAGCTGCATGGACTAGCCGCCGATCTCATCCTTGTATCTGTTCAGTTATCACCCTAGAGTTGGGGGCTTAAGCCACTCGAAAGAAGCCCCGAGATCTCTGCACCAATGCTCATCACAGTGATCATACGACTGGTGGCATTGAATCTCCCAGTCTATACTAAAAACATATCTGGCGGCCAATCATTCTACCCAGAGAATGGTTCCACTGCAGGTGTAATATTGCTTCGAAGCATATAGTTACATCACTCTTCTCATCTGGCAGTCGCAGCAGTTAAAGAATTGAAACCTGATTTCCAGGGCGATTTCATTAATTCATTTTTAAAGAAATTTTAACTTGATATTCAAGTTTCATCTATTTTATTAATACGGAATAGTTTGTTTTATTAATAATAATCTATTAAGGTACCTAAATATATAAATATATAAAAGTTAATTAAAATTAATCTTAATTTTAAACGTGGAAATGTTACACGGTTTAATTTAAATAACTTATTTAATTAAAAAAACTTATAGTTATAAATCTTAATAAATATATATTTTATATATTAATATATAAGTTAACTAAAAATAAATAAATAAAAATAACTTAAATTAAAATAATAAAACTAATATATATTAATTAAATATTTAAAATAATAATAAAATAAAAATTAAATAATAATTTTAAAATATAAATAAAACTTTAAATTTTTATTTAAATTAAAAAAAATTAAAAATTTTAAAACTTATAAAAATTATTATATTAAATTAAAGTTATTTTAAATTTTTAATATAAACTTTTATTATAAATAATTTTTATTTTTTTTAAAAATTATATTAAATTTAAATAATTAATTTAAAACTTTTAAAATATTAAATATTTTAAAATTTTTTTATTTTAAATTAACTATTTTATAATTTTTTTTAATAATTTAAAACTTTTTTTTTTAATAAATAATATTTTTTTTATTATTATTAAAAAATATTTCTTTTAAAATAACTTATATTATTATTTTAATATAACTTTTTTATAATTTAATTTTATTTTTATTTTTATTAATAATTTTATTATATTTTATTTTAAAATTATTAAAATAAAAAAAGTTTATTTTATTTTTTAAAAAATCTAAATTTAAAATCCCTTTAATTAAAAAAACCTTTTAATTAATTAACTTTTTATATAAATAATACCAATAAAAATTTCCTTTATTTTTTTTTTATTAAAAATTTAAAAAATTTCTTATTAAATTTAATATTTTTTTTATTATTTAAAAACCTATTAAAATAAAAATAATATTTTAATTTAAAAATTTAACTTTTATATTTTATTAACCTTAAAATTATAAACTAGTTATAAAAAATACTTTTAACTTTATTATATTTAATATTATTATTATTAATTTTTTAAAATAAATTTTATAACTTTATATTTAAATATAAAAATTTTATAATATTATTTAAACCTTAGTTATTTAAATAAATATTACTTATTAAAAAAATTAAAAAATCTATAAAAATTATAATATCTTTTATATAATTTATAATATTATTATTTAAATATATAATATAAAAATTAAAATATTAATTATTTAAATTATTAACTTTAAATATTAAATTAAATAATTTAATTAAATATTTTTATAATAAATTTAAAAAACTATTATTAAATTTATAAATAATAATATTATATAATAAATTATAATTAATAAATTAGTTTAAATTATTTAAAAATAATATTTAATTTTAAAGTTATTATATATTAATTTTAATATTTATAAAAAAATTTAAAATAAAATCATTAAATAAATTATTATTAAGAATCTATAAATTAATAAATTATTTACTTAAAAATATATTAATTTAATTTAATTAAACTAAATTTTTTAAAAATAATTATTAAATTTTTAAATATATATTAAAACCACTTTTATTAAGTTTATTAAATAATTAACTATTAATTAATTAATTAATATATAATTAATATTTAAAAATATAAAAAAATAAGTTACATTTAAATTTAATTTTTAATAATTAACTTAAACTAATATTATTTTTAATATTTATTTTTTATTTATATATTTTAATTTAAAAATAAAAATAAAAAATTAATTATTTATTTAAATTTTATAAATTAACTAAATTAAACAAATTATTATTAATACTTAAATTTAATTTAATTTTATATAAACTAAATTTTTTATATTTAAAAAAAATAAAAAAAATAATTTATTACTTTTTTTTAATAATTTTAATAATAATTTAAATAATTTTAATAATAAAAAAAAAATTTATTAAAACTTTTATAAAAACTGTTACTTTTTTATATTTTATATATTAAATTAATTTTTTAACCACATTAAAAAATAAACTAATTTAAATATTTAAATAATTAGTTTATTTTACTTTTATTATTATTAATTTTATATATTTTAATAAACTTATTATTTATAATAATAAAAACTTTTTTAAGTTTTAATTTTAATATTTAAAAATAAAATTATATATAAAAATATATATAAAAAACTTTTTAAAAAATTATTATTATATTAATTAAATAAGGTTTTTATTAATAAAAAAAACCTAAATATAACATTAATAAAAATTATAAATAATAAGGTAAATAAAATTTATAAACTTTTAAATAAATTATAAACTTATTTTAAAAAAATATTTTAAAACCCTTTTAAAAAAATATTATAACTTAAAAAAAATATTTAAATTTAAATATTATAAAAATATAATTTAATATTTTATTAAAATATTAAATTTTAATAAATTAATTTAATGGTTTAAAATTATTTTTTAGAATTATATTATTAAAACCTTATTAAATAAAATTATTAAACTAATATATTTTTATTAAAAGAATTTTTTAAATAATAATAAAAAATTTATTAATATTATTTAAAAAGTTAAATAAATTTATAAAAATATATTTATAAACCTTAATATATTAAAAAAAAATAAGCTTAATTTAATAATAAAATAATTAAAATAAAATTATTAATTTTACAGTAAAAATAACCGTTTTAAACTTAATTAAAATTAATTTTTAAAAAAATAAAATTAATAAATAAATAATAACTAATTTAATTTTAAAAATAAATACTAGGTTTTTAATAAAAAAGTTTTCTAAGAAATTAATTAAATAAATATTAATTAATATAAAAAGAATAAATATTTATATTAATATTATAAAAAAAATAATTATAATATTTTATTTTATTTTATAAAAGAAAATATTAATAAAAAAAAGTTATTTATAACTTTAAAAAAAATTACTTTTATAAAATAAAAATCTAGTGATAATATAATACCGGCTTTTATATCTATAAAAAAAATAAAAATTAACTTAATTTTAATAAAGTTTTTTTTCTTAAAAATTATTAAAAAAAAAAACTTTAACTTAGATTTTTAAATAGTTATTTTATTATATTAATAAAAAATTAATAACTTAATAATAAATTTATTTTAATTAAAATATAAAAATTATAATAGATTTTATTTATTAGATAATTAAAATTAAAAAAAATATATAAAACTATAAAAAATATTAATAAATTTTTATATATTTTTTTAATATATTAAACTATAAATTATAAAAAGTTTTTAATTTTTAATAAACTAACTTTTAAATTATATTTTAAAAATTAACTTATTTATAAAATAATATTTATTTATAATAATAAAAAATATTAAATAAAAATACTTATAAATATAAAAAATAATATATTAATTATATTTTTTTTTAAAATATATTAATAAAAGATTTTTATTTATAAATAATAATATCTTTAATTAATAATAAATTTTAATGTTTTAATATTTAAATAAAAAAATAAGTTTTACTTAAAAACTTTTATATTATAATATTAAAAAAATTATTTTATTTATTTTAATTTTAAACTTATTAATTTAAATAAAAAATATAATATTATCTTTTTTTAATAATGGTTAAAATAATATTAATTAACTTATTTTTTCTTTTAAATTTAAAGAATTTAATTTATTTTTAAATATTATAAAACAAACTATATAAATAAAATTTTAATAAACTTATTAACATTTTATTTTATTTTAATTATAATTTAAATAAATATTTAAAAAATATTTAAAAATGTTTTTAAAGAATTCTAAGAATTTTATTTAATTATAATTTAAAAAGTAAAATAATAATTTTTTAATTATTAATTTTAAGATTATATTATAAATTTTTATAAAAAAAAAGTATTTTTTTAAAGACTTTTTTATATTATAAATAAAAAAAATTATTTATTTTAAAGTTTTAATTAAAAAAAATAATTAATATAAAAAAAATTAAAAAGTTTATTTTATTATATATTATTTTAATAATATTTATTAAAAAAATAAATTTAAAAGATTTATTATAATTTATTATTAATTATTAAAAACTTAATATTATTATTATATTAATTTATTATTTAATTTTTTTAATTATAAAACTTTAAATATAATTTAAAATTATTAAGTTTTTTATTAAAATTAATTTTAAATTTAAATTTAACTTTATATAAATTAAGAAAAAAAATAAATAGAAAATAGTTTTTAAATATAAATATAATTTATATAAATATTTAATAATATTTTTTAAATTTATTAATATTTTAATAATTTTTTAAATTATAATAAATAATATTTTTTAAGATTTAATTAATACTAATATGTTTATTTATTTTAATAATATTTTTATTTATAAAGATATTTAAAAAAAATATAATATTTTAATAAAAAAAGTTTTTAAATAGTTAATAAAATATTATTTAGTTATATTATTAAAAAAATATTTTTTAAAAATTTAAAAAATTAAATTCTTAGGATATATTATTAAAGTTAATAATATATTTATAAGTTTAAATAAAATTAAAAGTATTTAAAAATAAAAAAACTTAATTAGTTTTAAAAAATATTAATAATTTATAAAATTTATAAATTTTTATTAATATTTTATTTATAATTTTTTAATAATAGTTAAATTTTTAATAAATATTAATAAAAAAGATAAAAAAAACTAAAAATAAATAAAGTTAATATTAATTGTTTTTAAAATATTAAAAAATTAATTTATAATTGTTTTAATTTTTATTTACTTTAATTTAAACTTAATTATTTATATTAAAATAAATGTTTTAAATTTTATAATAAAAATAATTTTATTTTAAAAAAATAAAATTAAGAAATTTTATTTTATAATATTTTATTTTTAAAAACTAAATTTAATTAAAATAAATTATAAGATTTATAATAAGGAATTATTAAATATTATTAACTTTTTTAAAAAATAAAGATAATATTTTAAAAAAATATATTATTAAATTAAAATTTATTTTATTTTATTATTATTAAAATATTAAATTAAAAATAAACTTAATAAATTTAATAACTTATTTTATATTAATTTATTATTAATTATTAATTAAAATATTTAAATAAAAAGGTTAATATTTTATTTAAATTATTATAATATTATTTTTTAAAAAAAAAAGTTAAAAATTAATTAATTATTTTAATTTTATAAAAAAAATATTTTTTATATTTATAAAAAATTATATTTATTATTTTAATTATTATTCTATTTATATTAAAATAATTTTATAGTTTTAAAATATTATAATAGTTATTAAAATTTATAAAAAATTTTAAAAAAACTATATTAAAAATTTTTATTTATTTAAAATAAAAAAGTTAATTAAAAAAAAATATAAAAATATAAAATAATTTATTATATTATAAAAATTACTTATAAATATTAATAGTTTTATAATAAAAAATTATAAAATTTAAATATAATATATATATTATTAATTATATAAAAATAAATAAAATTATAAAATTAATTATTTATAATTTTTAATGGTTTAATTTAAAAAATATAATTAAAAAATATATTAAAAAATATTTAAAATATTAAAGGAATAAAATTTTAAGATATATATTTTATAATTTTTTTTAATTTATAAAATTTTATTATAAATTTTAATATATTATTATAATAAATTTTATTATAAATTTATTATTATTAAATAAATATAATTCTATATAAATAATAATGAATTTTTTTATAAAAATAACTTATTTTATTTTTTTTAAAATAAAAGAAAAAAAAATTAATAATTTTATTAAAATCTTTATTAAAAAATATTAAAAATTATATAATATATTATTAAATATTATTTTTAATAAAAATTTTAAATTTATAATATATTTATAAAAAAACTTTTTTAAACTAATAAATATTAAATTTTATATAAATATAGTTTTTTATTTTTAAATTAACAAATAAATTAAATAATTTAATTAAACTTTTAAAATTTATTTATAATTATTTATTAATTATAAAATAAATAATTAAGAAAATCTATTTTTTACAGTTAAATTTATTTATAATAATATAATTTTTTTTTTTTTATATAATATTTTTTTATATTAATTATAATTATTATTTTATAATATATAATTTTTTATTTAAAATATTTAAAAATCTAAAAAGTTAATTTTATTTTTACTAGATAATTTAAGTTTAAAAAAATACCTAAAAATACCTTAAATAAAACTAATAATAAATAAAAATTAAAATAAATAAAAAATATATTAAAAATTTTAAATATATTAAAAAATAATTAATTATATTAAATATAAAAAATATAAAAATAAAAAAACTTATAAAGAAATTAAATTAAAAAATATTAAAACTTTTTAAAATTTAAAAAGTAATTTTTTTAATTATTATAAAATTTATATTTTTTAAAAGTTAAAAAATTTATAATTTATTTTATATTTTTTTTATTAAACCTTATTATATTAATAATTAAATATTATTTAATTTTAATTAAATTTTATAAAAAATAATTTTAATTAAAATAAAAAATTATTAAATAAAAAAAATAAAAAACTTTATAAAAAATTTAAAGAAAATAAAGTATTTAATTAAATAAAAAAAATAACTTATTAAAAAATATTAAATTTAAAAACCTTATAATTATTTATTTAATAAAAAAATTAAATATTTTATTAAAAATTTTTATTAATAGTAATTAAAAAAATTTATAAACTTTTATATTTATAAAATAATATTTTAAAATAAAACTTAAAAAAAAGAAATTAATATTATATAATTTAATTTAAATAACTTATTTAATTAAAAAAACTTATAATTATAAATCTTAATAAATATATATTTTATATATTAATATATAAGTTAATTAAAAATAAATAAATAAAAATAATTTAAATTAAAATAATAAAATTAATATATATTAATTAAACACTTAAAATAATAATAAAATAATAATTAAATAATAATTTTAAAATATAAATAAAACTTTAAATTTTTATTTAAATTAAAAGAAATTAAAAACTTTAAAACTTGTAAAAATTATTATATTAAATTAAAGTTATTCTAAGTTTTTAATATAAACTTTTATTACAGGAAATTAATAATTAACTAAGGTTAATACAAAAACGTTAAGTATATAAACGGGGACCTTACTCGGTAGACGTTTATCTTTAACATTTCAAAGAATTTAACTCTCCTTGATCCTGTATTGGACTTGCCCCGTAACGAAGCATTCACATTATTTACTCAACTTAGGGGCGCTTGGTGGGAACATCAAAATTATCTCAATCAACATATCAATGCTATAGGTGAGTCATTACCTGGGTACCTAACATCTCTATATGACTATGCCTCTCATATACTCCGATCTTTTAATCCTAAATTTACCATAAAGCTTCATGGCAAGACTCAATGATACGCCACCCCCCTACATCGAACTCCGGCGACGGCCGTACGCCTCTCCGTGTAAGAGCACCGTGAACTTGTTGAAGCAAAAAGCCCAATACACGGCTTTCCAGTAACAAAAAGTAAATATTTACATATAATAAATCTAGAGAGGCAGACTTCATACACTTTTCGGAAACACCGCAACGTTAAGGGGTCGTATTTCAAGACACTGGTCCTCGGCTATGCCTTCATCGTGCATTTAGCCGGAATCGCGGCTGGGCGCATGGCATCTACGCATTACCTGGTAGGTATCAACCCGATTTGAACACATTTACAGATCTCGCCTCATAATTTAGAAATGTCGGATCTGGTCTATACCTAGATCCAATCTCTAAATCCATGCTGGCTCACGAAGCTACACTTTCCGTCTTCTCGGTTTTGACACAATTCCTCATCAGCTAGGCATTTTCCTTGCTGCAATAATTTGATTACCCCATAGAGAAGCCCGCATCAGCCATGGCGTTCATTAGCATCCGCATCGCTTTCTTTCCCTGGTCGGCATTTCTAGCGTGTCTTGTTATTTTCACCAAGTCGGCGCTCGCCGACCTACTAGATCCAACCACCTGCTCCTCAGGGGTCCACGGCTCCATACCGGACAGCCGGCCCGAGCTATCCACGTGTCCGCTCCCCATAGACGAGGACTCCGCCTTCGACACGGGGACCTGGGCGCCCTGGAAGCGGCGGCCGTACTGCGTAGAGCCCGCCCAGGACGACACCCCCGGGCCGCAGTTCTGCCTCTACACGTTCGAGCCCTTCCGCGGGGACCGTGGTCTCAGCGTCATCACGACGCCCGCGCTGGCGGCGAGCATGGTCGACGCGCTGGACGACTCGGTCGTGCCGCCGAAGCTCAGGGACCACCCCTCGAGCCTGCTCGCAGCCGGAGGGCAGGGGAGTCCGGCGTACGTGATCAAGGACGTTCCCAAAAGAGGGAAGGGACTTGTCGCGCAGCGTCCGATTCGGAAGTGGGATGTAGTGCTTGTGGACTACCCGGTTATGGTCACGCACATGGACGTATTCGCGGCTGTGGATGACGAGTCGCGAGCGGATCTTTTGGAGCAGGCGTTGCAGCAGCTGCCGGAACCCCAGCAGGAAGAGGTAATTTCCTTGGCGCGCAGTACTGGCGGCGAACCGATCGAGGACATTTTGAAGACGAATATCTTCGGTGTCGAGCTGGGCCTGGAGATCCCTCACTCGGGATTGTTTCCCATTGGGTCTGTAAGTATGAGCGTAGACAATGACCATGGACCATCCAGCTAATGTCTTCTAGCGGATAAATCATAATTGCAATCCCAAGTACGTCATTCGACCGTCTTACGGATATAATAAGGGGCTAACTTAAAAACCAGCGTCTTCTGGCGGTACTCGGTGCGTACCTTGGCTGTTGAAGTCATAGCAATGCGGGATATCGAAGTGGGAGAAGAGATAACGCAGAGTTGTAAGTCTTCGACTTTCTTTCCTTCCCAAATTCTTCATTCTTGAACGAGAATTGACCGTCCGGGGTTATCGCAACGTAGATGTCCCGCTTGGTCTCTCATACGAAGACCGTAAGGAGGGTCTGAAGAATTGGGGCTTTACCTGCACATGTTCACTCTGCGCCTCTTCCAATAGCAAAAGAGCCGCCTCGGACAAGCATCGGGAGCGACTTCTGGATATCTACCACGAGCTGAACGACGGCGCCACCGGCAAAGCCAATCTTACGGAGCCCACGGTCAATCAGCTCGCAGACGAGATGGAGTCCTTGATACACGATGAGAAGCTAGAGGCCCAGCAACTCGTATACTATGGCGTCGTGGCTAGAGCGTTTATGCGCGTCGGGGAGCTAGTGGGGGCGAGGAAGTACGTTGAGTTGTGCGAGGACCTGTGGGTACGATATGCTGGGGACGATCAGGATTATCTAGCAGGAATGCACCAATTGCGTCACGAACTGACGGAGCGGGAGAAGAAAGCAGCCATTAGCGGAAACTGAAAAGGCGAGAAGGACGTCATAGTTGTCAGACGTTGAATCGTTATATGCCATGAAAACTCCGGAAGTGTGGTGAGATTGGCATGTGTATATTTTTAAACATCATGTTAAATGCATATGCTCCTAATTCTATAGTTTTCGCATCCCATTCACTCTATGATGACCGGGAAATGACCGAGACGAAGTGTTATTGGGGTCTCATGAGACCTTCACGGCATTGATGCATCCCTTATAATAATCCCGCGGCCTCAAATGCACGACACCATAAGCAAAATGAAAAGTTCATTCGTATAGTTCTCGCATTCGTTTTCAAATCAGGTCGTAAAGCCCCTTTCCGCTGTGGTTGTTGCCCGACGGGTGAAGCCTCCTCACAACCACTACTCGGGGTTTCTCTCGGACTCTAGGAACCTTGGAAGTTGTGTATAAGTCGTACAGTATCCACTGCGGTGCAGGTATCGAGCCAGGTATCCGGTGTCTTCTTCGGCCCCACGCGCTATGGGGTCATGGGGGCCTCGCTGTAGTAGGCATCCGGCGGGCGTACTGGGGATATTGATGCTGGGGGTGGCAGTTCATACGTATATGTAGTTGGTGGCCCCTGGAATCATGTGGGGCCACATACTGTTCGACTCGTCAACTGTTCGAATTGTTAAGCTCGTAGCTACCGATAGAAAAGACTTCAAACTGCACTCTTTCTGGCTTCACTCCTTGTCTCGCCAGATGGCTGGACGCTTGCATCATAAAGTCTTCGGGTCCGCAGATCTTGTATTCCGTGGAGCCGTTACTAAGATACAGATCCTCAGCCGTCAGGGACAGGAAGTCGTTGTCGAATGACGACGTGTACGATAGCACGTCGCTGTCCGACAGTCTCGACTTGAAGAACTTGGTTCTCACGTTCGGGAGTCGCTTGGCAATGCTATTGACATCTGCTTGGAATGGCGCGTCATGTCGCGAGGCCTGGATCCACGACACTGGTCTGTTCATTTGCTTTTCCGCTACAGTGTTCAGCATTGCCATGAGGGGCGAGACGCCGACGCCAGCAGAAATAAGGACGAGGGGCATAGAGTTGTCGATGTTGGTGTCTAGTTGGAAAACACCCGCCGGATGTGTCAACTCAATTGTGCCCCCCTCGTGGAACTCGTCAATGAGTGAGTTCGACACAATACCGGGCCGACCCGGGTGTAAGCTTCCGAGGCTGCTATCCGATGCGCTGGTGGCGGCAGATGACACAGTCATGGCGTCGTCCTGCCCAGCGTAGTCCCAGTTTGATCCTTGGTCCCGCTTAACAGTAATTCGGTAGTAGTCGTGGCTCGGCGCATCGCTCAGGGAGTATTGTCTGAGCTGCGCATATTTCATGCCAGGAACCGTAAGTCTCAGAGTGGTGTACTGTCCCGGCATAAAGGATGGCAAGGGCTTTCCGTCGGTTGGTTTCAGGGTGAAGGAGACAATGTTCCCCTCCAACGTCTCGTTCTTCTTGCTGTATATCATAAATTTTCTCCAGCCCTTCCAGTTTTCGAACTCGCGGTAAAGATGGGCTTCTCTGCCCATTAAGACTTTTGCCATGACTGTATACATGCGCATCCAAGCTAATTGGACATCAGGGGTCATGGCTGCTGGGCCGAGAACAGCAGAAAATGCGCGCAGCAAGTATTTTCCAACGATGTCATAGTGCTCCGGTTGGATATTCAACGATACGTGTTTGTTCGCTACTCTTTCCAACTTCGGAACGAGCTCGCTGATGTTGCTGATATTAGACGCAAAAGCCAATATGAGCTTCGTGAGTTCGCGTGGCTGTGCCCCAGAGCTCATATGGACGCTATTAAAGTAGTTATGGAGCTCTGGATGGTCGCGAAGCATCGTCTTGTAGAAGACGGTCGATATGTGCTCTCCATGTTTGCGTAGAGCGGGAATCGTGTCGATGACTAATTTCGTCTCCTTATAGTTAAGAGCCATGACGGCTGATTTAACAAACTACCACTGGAATTGGGCACGGGTAGGATAAGTACAGCGCAATCGTATAGTGTGATAGAGGGTAGGCAGTTAATAAAAGCGATCAGTCAAGGCAGGATGCTAATGCTGGTGATTCCTCGAAAATAGAGCTTTCAATTCAGATCTTAGACTTATACCCATCGGATGGCGAAAAGGCCCCCAAAGCTTTAAACCCCTTACTTACCCATGATGAATGCATTACCTTCCCGTCCCGCGTTGTGGGGTCACCTGTCAAGGTTCAGACTAAATGCTGAGAGAAAAATTCTAGCGCAGGGTATATCACGATAACTATGTGTCCCGGGCGTTACCGGTCTTGTCGGCACTGCCATACCTACCTATCAAGTCCTTCTAGACGGTCTAAATCACGCGAGCGCCAGATGGCCGTGAGGCGAAATGGTACGATATGACGGTGTTTTCATGCGTGGCTGGGTAGATCGTTGGCTAGATCTTAGCATCGAATGATTATTTGAATTTTCTAGAATAATGTAAAAATTCCCGACGAGCCGAACACGTACGCTTGATTCGCATTAAGCCCGAGGCCCTGACCTAAGAGTTTGGGCCATGTGGTAGATGGGGTAGATCTAAGATGAGCCTCCAGGTTCGCTGAACTCGATAGCCAGGACAGCCAGGGGCATTGGTGCGGGTGAATATATTTCGAACGGATGATTCGCCTTTCAGCTTCTGATTAGTTGTACTTTCGCTGCAGTCCAATAGTTGGGCTTGCGATTCGTGACATCTACCATCGAGAACATGTGTTCTAGAAAGACCTCCCGCGACAGTTCCCCCGCGACAGGTCCCCCGCGGCAAGCCGTGAGAAAATCGGGGTTCCATACCCCTGGATCACTCGGTCCCTTGAGGTTTCATCAGGATTTTCCATGATTTCCATCATGGGTGTATAAAAACCGGGGATATTAAAAATTGCATGTGTTCGACCTAAGTCTTAAGATCCGGTGCGATCTATCACCACTAGTATAAAAATTAAGCGAGGCTCGGGATTCCATTCTCAGATCCCGTTAACATCTACCAGCTGCTTCGTGCTAGGTGTTTAGGCGAACTTCGGCTAGAATAGCAGAAATGGTTCAATAAAGTCCGTTGTCTAGGTATGTATGGATGCTGGGCTCCTAGGCAGGCAGGATGTCCGGAAGTAACCCCCTCTCGTAATCTGTTCGATACTGAATCGCGGTCCGT
Source organism: Hypoxylon rubiginosum (assembly GCA_902806565.1). Lineage (NCBI taxonomy): Eukaryota > Fungi > Ascomycota > Sordariomycetes > Xylariales > Hypoxylaceae > Hypoxylon > Hypoxylon rubiginosum. Next base: position 18,648 of record CADCXA010000063.1, on the reverse strand, counting down.
GCAGAAAGGGAGTAGACTGTAGAACACGAATATTTCTCAGGTACTAGGTATCAGAAGAAGTGCCCATTGATTTCATAACCGTGAGCAATGAAAATAAGTAGGTCGCGAGGTTTCACAGCAACATATCGATCTACGCAGTCGGGAAAGGTGAAAATGAGTTAGAAAGTAGTTATTTTTCGGCCTTGGACGGCTTTTCAATATAATACAAAGAATTTTCGAAGTTATGGAAATCCATCAAGAAGATGCAGCCCCTTGTCGTGGACTTGTACACTAAAACGCCTTCGCTGAGTAATCCCAAACACCCCTCTCCCCAACTCCTAGCCCACTCTTATCTAGCTCGCTCCAATCCACCATTTACCAAGGTCCGTCCAAGCACCCTTGGAATCGAGCATCTGCGCAGCCGGACTCACGAAATTATCATCCACGCCGGTAGACACGCCAAAGAAGCCGTATTCGACAACCCAGCTCTGGGCCGGCTGGTCCAGCCACTTCGACACCTCCTTGGTGAACTCTACCACCTGGGCGCCGTCGCGGCTGGTACTCGCTATCTCGCCTATTATGACGGGAAGGTTGTAGGTCTTGTGCTTCTCGAAGAAGAAGCTCTCGGCGTTCCGGATCTCCTGGTCGCACGGGTTGCTCGGGAGGGTGTAGAAGTGTAGGTTGAGGTAGTCGGGCTTCTCCTCGTCTGCCAGCATCCCCATGAACGTCCGCAGCCACGCGGAGCCCTCGTCGGAGCTGGCGCAGCCCGGCCCCGCGAGCTTCGCGCCGTACTTCTGCCGCAGCGGGAGCATCTTCTGCCGCCAGCTGGCGACCGCGTCGGACGCTTGGATGCCGTTGCGCTCCGGCTCGTTGTAGAAGTGCACGATGGTGTTCTTCTGGCTCGACACCACGGAGATGAGGTTTTTCCAGTTGTCGCCCTCTAGGTGCTGGGGCGTGCGGACCATAGGCCGGTAAGGAAATTTCTTGGGCACCTCGTCTGGCCGCTTCGTCTCCCAGTTGGTGACCGACTTGATGACGCCTGATGAGCCCAGGGCAGTTGCCGCAGACAAAAGGCCGGGGATACTCTTGAGTTCACTCGTTAAACTCGTCTCCCAGAGAATAATGCGCTTTCCACTACTAGAGCCGCGCTCAGATATTGTATCGGATGTCTCGACCGGCATTGCCCGGCCAGGGCTTGCTAGAAAGACGCAAGCTGCAAGGCAGGCAATACGCCTAAAGTTTTGAAGCAATACCATTATATTAGTGGGCTAGGTATGATATGAAGTAAGGACGATAGAAAGATAAGTTTCCTAGATGATCTCCATCTGAACGGTGACCGAGATGGAAGGATATTCTCACGACTTTATTATCCTCGTCCGGACCCTGACGATCGCATCTCGATCTATAGCGTGTAGGCCCGGAATAGATCTTACTTAATGTACATCACAATAGTTTCCTGCTCAGATGCCCGAGTCTTTCAGCACATTTACATAGGCCATGACACCAGCCGTATGGAAGGAATTGGCCAGCTTGCAAGTAATCAACAGCCTCAAGCTCGGAATAAGTTGCTGATTTAGACGAATTCTAAAAATATGTCTTGGTACCTGCTGATCCGCCCTGATTGTGACGTAGATGCAGATCCGCCTAGCGCTCCCGCAGCTGAGTGCGTTTGCGTTGGTGCAGATCCCCCACCATCTGGCACGAACGCGTGGGAAGCTGGAAAGGGAGCATCAAGTACCGTTCTTGTGAGACTTTGAATATTAATTATGGAAGTTGGATAATTTCTTACCCTATTACCCACTTGAATCTTCCAACAGTTTTTGAGACTTCTTACCCGACTGTCGCGTTGGTCGCCAAAGGAGAGCTGACCGAAGTTACAACACGCAGCCCCTCGTCGTTAGGATTTAGGAACGAAAGAGTCTTTGCAGATCGGAGTGACATCACTGTAGAAACGAGGCTGATTTCAGATAGAAATCAATTCTGTATCTACGACATAAGGGATCGGCAGTAGGATTTAGATTTCATTTGCGATTGTGGTATGTATTAGGATGAAGGATTAAACTTAACTAGAACACTATCTGTCCACCCACGCGGGAGCAAGGATTTAAATGAGTTTTCGCTTATTTCATCGAGTTGATCTAGTAACACATAAGAGATAGCCAGCAACGTCATATTTCGCGTATTGCTATGCGTTTATTCGCCGGTAGTTAGGTTAGATCAAGGTACGGAATTGCTCACATCAGTGCTAGCCGTCATGAAACGAGGTAAGAAGCCTAGTGGACCCCAGTCAGCCTCCTTCGCGAGAAAGGGGTTAGGTTAACAAAGATTACTCTGTGGTCGACAACTAGTTGACAACAAACATATGACGTAAAACCGAGGATTATTATGGCTTACATCTTCGATGCCATCTATCTCCGTCTTATCGTCGCCAACCAGCCGTAATAATCGCAGCAATAAGGCAAAGGATAAGCTGAAAAGAATGGATTCAGTGACTGATAGGTAATGTGCTCGAAACCTATTGCAAATTTCCGCGTGAGAGCCAGTCAATCATAATGAAACTAATCTCAAAGGTTTCCCATCTGCCTCTCCACCTCAAATGAGATTACTCTCATGTGTTGTAGGTATATACACTTATCCATATATTCATTTCACATTCTAACCAGGAGCTCAGGTATGAGTACTTAAGTGATATAATTGGGTTTATCAAGTCGAGAATCCTCTATCAACGATACTGGCCATTGAAAATGAAGAGATACCTGCTGTGTCTGGGGATATGTCCTAGTTCCTGTGTCCCGAGGTTAGAGTCTTGGTTCCTTCGTCAACCTTAAGGGGAGAGTGCTCAGTGAACTAGAGCAGTGTTTAAGAATATTTTTACATACATAGTATAAGGGAATCTTAATGTATATAGCTTACACTTGCTTGATTCTAAGAAATGAATGAGACAGGCATAGTGAGGAGTTTTAGATGACAGGGCAATGTAAGCTAAGAAGGTAACAAGCTTTATCACAAGCATGCCCCCTATAGTTCGAGGGTCTGAATTACGATCCTGAGGTATTGGTTTTGTTCATATGGGCTGAAATAGATAGTCAACAGATTCATATGCGTCATGGGTGTCTTTATGGAGATCGATCCCAGGATGATGCGTATATGAAGCACCTAACAGCACCGCCATCGTGCAACATGTATCGCTCAAGATATACGGTCGATGCTATATATCATACGGAATGGCGATATTCGCTTCCACCTAAGAGGACCTATCTATAGGCGACAGCCGGTTCTATTAACGCATGAGCTTTCTCGCTGCATACCCCCTTGCGAGAACCGAGCCGGGGAATCTACCTATCTAGGTACCTAGGGGAGAACAACCAGCATTTGAGCGAAAGGTTACATGGAAATTGATTAAACAGAATTGCAATGCCTATCATATAAAGGTGCCCAATGCTGGACTCGAGTTCGTCCAATAGGCCGATTGTCGGCATCGGGAAAGGGTGAGTCATAAGGTAGCAAGGAGATTATAGGGCAGTATTGAAAGAAACAATTCCAATCTCATACTTATGCCACCAGCCATGTCCTGTGGAAAGCTTCATGGCGCAGTGGAAGCGCGCCGGGCTCATAACCCGGAGGTCCTCCGATCGAAACGGAGTGAAGCTAGGATATGTATTTTTTCTTTGTGAAGTTTTTTCGTGCTTCCCTAATCCACGGCTTATTATCCCCACTGTACTATGGTGGAGTTCGCCATCTTCCCTCACCACATTTCCACTTTTATATCGGTCATACAATTTTCTAGGCTTCTTTTTTACTGTCCAGCAATAAAAAAGCCGAAGCTTGATCTACTACCAAATTCATAGTTCGATAGGTGTGAACCGTACTGGGATTGGGAGGTGGTCTTCTGCGGCTCTTTTCAGCTCGCCTCATCCCGCGAACCCACGATCATCGGCATTGCTAAATAAGGAAGTTTAGGTTTTAGGCAGACTAATGCTAAAGGTTAAAGCTTTAGTTCTGGGACAAGGGGGTTGATTGGCTATCCTTTCTGTTGGGATAGGAAGCTTTAGCCTAGGCTAGGTGCATAGATGTTCATTCGTAGCAAACGTTGAATCATGCTCTCCTCTTGACCACGTCAGCCTCGAGGAGATCGTTTCCTTCGACGATTCGCTCATAAACTTGCCAGCAAGGATGAGATAACCACCTTTGGTAGATGCTGACCTGAAGATACATACGAATATCAGCTTCTGCTGCAGTCATAAGCATTCCCTCTCACGCCACAGCTAGCTATTCACGGAGCAAAGACATCGCGATGGAGAAATCATGTCGCATGCATACAAGATTTTAATATTTCAGCACAGCAAGCCTGACACGACCCAGGTGTCTTCGTCGTACACTAACTACCATTACATTATGCGTTTCCAGCCGAGCTCCGGAGGGCCCGGGCATAATACACGTTACACATTATACACAATATGCTCCCATCCGCCGCTGCCGTCTCCTTTTTTCCCCCGTCTTCATATCAGCACGGATTCGTCTGAAACTGCCCTAGATCGTCCCACGATATGGGAAACTCGTGGGAGCCTAGCGCGTGCTGCTGTTGGTGCTGCTGCAGCTCTTCCTCCTCGACTAGGGTGCTCGCGAAGCTCCGCCAGTCGTCCGACGCCAGGTCCAGCGGCGGGAGCATGCCCGCGTCGTCGTTGCCGAAGAGCGGGAAGTCCAGTTGCATAGGCGACGTCGGTGTCGGCGCGAGCGGTGCCGGCGGTAGCGCCTTGTCGGTAGTCGTGTGGGGCGGCGGCGCGTATCTCTGCTGCTGCTGCGCGGACTGCATCATGGAGAAGCTTTGGTACGCGTCGAGCACTGGTTGCTGTTGTTGGTGCTGAAGGTGGTGGTGGTGGCTTGGTACTTGCGGGATAGTCAAGTTCAGATTCGGTACTTGAGAAGGGACGGTGCTGATGTGGCGGGAGTCCGCGGATGGCGCCCGTCTGCTTTGCCTGTTTATGCCGGGGAGGGCGGACGTGGATGCGGAGCGCCGCGGCATAGATGGCGTCCTAGGCTGGACAGATATGTGTTTAGATGTATTGATGGGTGATGTAGAACCCGGGGGCGATTGGGGTACCCCCTGAGTCACGGATGTCGATCGTGGTCGGAATATGACGTGGACGCAGGTATACGCCATTTCCACAATACTCTCGGCGGACTCCTTGGTGCCGTCGAAGAATTCTAGGAGATCCTGGAGCTGCCCGGGATTCTCGTTTTCCACGAAACCCTGGGCTCGTCCTGTCGACTCGGGACTCCAGCTGAACATAGGCTGGTGGCCGTTAAACGTGCTCTGCTTCGCCGCTACCAGCGCTTTCCACGCCTCGTGGATTAGGTGTTGGTGTAGTAGGCCGTAGATGACGTTGGAGTGCATCCAATCGGCCTTGGTGCTCCCCGACTCGAAATGCGCGGCGACGTGGTCGATGTGCTTCTCGAACTTGCCGTGCATCGCGGCGCAAAAGCCGCATCCCCATGCCTTTCTCTTCCGAAGATGTTTCACGACGGTATCGGCATGGGGGCAGGTCTTACAGCCGTGGGCCGACTTGTGGTGTTGATTCATCGTGTTCGCCCCCCAGAAGCTTTGGTTACAGTTAGGGCAGGGGTATTTTCGCGATCGCTCGTGGAATTCCTCCTCGTGTCGCTTCCAGTCGAACTTCCTCTTGAATGTCTTATCGCAGGATGTGCACCAAAATTTTGCATCGGTGGCTGGGGCCGTCGTCGACGATATGGAGCTTCGAGCCGAGGCCGAGGAAAATACGCTGTCGCGACTTGAGCAGCTGGATCTCGAGGACGAGACGGACGATCGCTGTCCGTGGGGTTGACTATAAGGAGGAGAAGGATTGATGTCTCTGTAGCTGAAATTGGGGATGGCTTGGGCTATTGCTACGAGTTAACTTCTAGAACATACACACGCGTCCTATGCGAGAGCGTCCCATACCTTCTGCTATCATGGCTTGCTGTCGCTGCTGTTGTGAATCCTCCTCCAACAAAGCAAGTAAAGCATCACGACTGAGACCGGATTGCTTGAGAGCTTCGAGATGCTCTCGCGCCTGTGCTAGCACCCTCGATGGATGATCCATTGGACTGGTTCTAAATGCAATTGGCGATGTGCAATGCGAGTGAGGGTTACGATAGAAGTCGGTATCGCGAATGAATAAGCGATGAAGACTAGATCAGAAAAGAAGGATGGTGTAGAACCTTGGAACAGCAGAAGCGAAGATTTACGATGGGAAGGCCGAAGGTCGTACCCGCGTGTATTCGGCTACCGTTCTGTGATATAGTACCTACCCCCCAACACCTGGGCACGAAGCACCCCTGGTCGCTCCGTCATATTCATAGGCCGCGTCCCGACCATCGTCCCCATCCTGGCTGCTCATTGGGGGGAGACGTACAGCCATCGTCCATCGGTCGAATGAGCCTCGCTATCCCCCGGGCATTTTTGGCAGAGCGTGTGCAGCTACGAGGAAAGGGACTGGAGGCCATTCGATGGTCGGATCAACCTGAAACGAGTCGATGCCAGCCATGCCAGCCATGCGCCTCCTCATTGTTTCGAAACACGCGCGATGGTGGGATGAAGCCACCAATAGGAGGCAAAACTTGGAGCGAGGACAAGCGAACGGCCAGGACTGGATCAAGCCGGATCAGCCGTGGACCCATTGACGATCCACGATCAGCCTACCATAGTACCTAGGCACTGGCTAGGTACCTGACTATGCTAGGCCTTTCTCCCTTGGCGAGGGTCCATGCAGAAAATCTGTTTCAAGATTGCCGGGCTCAAAGCAAATGCACCTGTGATTGGCGCGTAGTTTGGCTCATCCTCGTTAGGATCCCGAATTCGTCACAATGATCTCTGTTAAGAAGCGTCTTTTCTCGAGATCATCAACGCCCTTTTCCTAATCGACATTTCCCCATGAATTTTCGCCTCTTGAGATCCTAATTAGATTCCTAATCATAAGAGAAGACGCGAGGGAACGATAGGTATTCCTGCAGGCTGTTGACGCTAGTGATCATATCTTGGTAGGTTACTTCGTAGGTACGTGATAGATCCGCTGTCGATCCGCAAGCCAACACTCATGTGGTAAGGGTTCCCGTCATTCTGGGCCTAGCACATTTTATGGTCCACTTGGGAGCTGAACTTGGCGCTGTCGTCAATCTGATAGACCCCCTATCACCCCTATCACTCCTATCTGCCTGGCTTCGCTGACGTTGCCAAACGACTGAACACGTACTTTACCTACTATTCAGCTATTGTCATGCCACACGCTACAAACGAGGCTTTAAATATTTGGCTGTATCTGGGGTAGCCAACTATTATTGGCAACATTCTGACCTCAGACCATCCCATATTTAGACTGTTTTCTCCGCTCGCCTTAAGATAAAACAAAACTTGAGGTAGGCTTATAGCAAAAGTAGCTGTATGGTGATTGATTTCGAATTACGACAGCGTTCGTGATACCTAGGACACGTACGACTGAAACGCTGAAACGCATTGATGCGTCGACTCAATCTTGGATATTTAATTAACGAAGGCATCACTCTTAGACGATTAAAATAGCAGCAAAACACTCAATTGCTTTAGGTCTGCCACCTCTCAGCTTCTCATTACTAGGTGGGCAATGGGTACCTAAGATAGCTTCATTAACCTCACCAAACTCTTATAATGGAATCATTCGCTTCCCTCTTTTTGCGCCACCATAAACAACCACGACTATGCTTGATGAGGTATCTGCACTATAGCTCGAAGATCGCTTTCTCATCTGGCATTCACTACCAGTTCATTAAGTAATATTGTTTCTCCCATAATTTCCTTATCAGCCTGAGACTGGGAGCATTAGGTATCGCAGAGGCAGATATAGAGTTGCCTAATATAAGACACCGTTAACAAGTAGTTTAGGCCCACAAACGTCTCAGGCACTTGTTAAATGATGGACAACATCTAGCAGACCGAACCCTTTAAAGAATAATGGAATTTAAATACCTGAATATTATAGTCTCAAATAACCAGTACCTGCCTCTTAATAAGCCGCAAAAATCACTTTAGAGAGGCGCCTTTTTGGTATCATTGTCTATCTTTGTCTTCCTAGGAGAGCAACGACGACGCTTCCTAAGGATACCTAGGTGGTCAACTTTAGAAATGGTTGGATGGGTGGATGCCTGTAGACCTACCTAGGTCAAAATGACATTTCTTCTACCACACCTACCATTGGTGTAGTACTTAAGGATGTCATTACTCAAGAGGAGGCTCTTACACTTCAAGGACTACATTCACGCATTTTGTCACTCTACCTACCTACATTACTTGTACCTTCGACTTCTCGATCTCAATTTTTACTCCTGAATCTATGGTAGGCGTGTTAGTGGTAAGTTTCCATGATTACCTACGTATGCTTCCACCTTAGTCTTGTAGCAAATATTCCAATTGCCTTCGCCCTGGGCCTTTAGAGACTTCCCAGGCAACTGACGTGAAGCCGCTAAGCAGCCATGGACAAAGAACGAGTCAAGATTCATTGGGTCTCTAATCAGCTCACTGTTACTCTTGACCCGAATAAACCAGTCCCGTGGGAGCATATCGTTGAAAAGATGCACCGGTTTCTACGAGAAGATTATAAATTCCCTAGTCAGCCGCGCTCAGTAGCACAGCCGACAGAACAGCCAGCGACTTTGACCCGGCCGGATAACCTTAATACCAACTCACCTATCCTGACGCTGTCTGATTCGAGAAAGCGGTCGTCATGCCCGCTGTTATCGCTTCCTCTAGAATTATTCTTCGAGATTTTTGATCCATTGACGGAGCCGCGCGAGGTTAACATTTTGCTCGGATTGCCTTCAACTATGTGGATAAACTCTCTATATTTTCTGGTGAAAGTCTTCTGGGAAGATTCCCATCCACGGAAGTTGATGAACCTCTTCCACGTTTCGAAGGCGTTCCGAGAAGTAGCGGTCTCGTATTACGGGGAGCCTGGCAAATTTTCGCCTCTGTTTAACCCTAGACGAGATAAGCTTGTTCTGAGATCCTCTTCGGTGGTGGATCGCTATCGCGTGCTAGCTATCGTTGCGTCAAACCAACCGTGCCACGCATCGTTTCTTGCAGCTCATCCGCCACCTTAAGATAGATGTTGACTATCGCCCTTTTTATGACGATTTTGGATGGCGTTCCCTTTTCCGCTGCTTGAATGCCTCTCTGCCTAGCCTAGAGATCCCTGTGCAGCGTTATATCCATTTCCGCTATTGCAACACCGCTCTGAGGGATATGCATCCAACCCATTTGACTTACGAGTACTTATTTGACGGCCTCTACAAGGTATTCAGTGTGCAAATCTCTGGCACCCCTCGCGTATTCCCACAGCTAGAAAGCCTCAAGGTGTTTAAAGTAGAGTCCGAGTGTATGAAGTAGAGGTAACTACGTATGATACCTTAGGCTCTATTCAGTCGGGTATAAGATGATAAGTGGGACGCAAGACAAGAGCAGCACCAGCCTGGATCCTTACTTGGCTTTGCTGATGGCTAAAGGACTAGAGTTATGAGCAGATGTGTAAAGAATTCTGAAAGGGAAGAGGAGGTACCATCCCGTTTCCTTAGAGCTATAGGTTGAGTTCACCGTAAAGAATACGATAACTGTACTAACACAACAGCAAATTATGTAAACATTAGAAACCTAGGCGAAATTTACAAAGCCTCGCATTTGCCGAGTTCCGTTCCACGGTCTCCAAGAACGAAATATCTGGATTCGAGCAAATATATTTCCGTTAGACTCCAGCTAGAATTCATCGATTCATAAGACTAACTGAATTAGACCTATTCAAAATGTATTTTCCAAATCTCTCGATTCCAGGCTGCCGAATGATCGCTCCATTGATGCAAGGTAGTTACAGTATTATTGCACACGAGTAAGTCGCCCTTCTCCCAGGTATGGTAGTAGGCGATACGACGATCGTGCCGTAAACTCTTCGGCACATTGCAAGGTAGACAGTTGGTTGCAGGATGATTGACGACTAGAGGCAAACTACGGGTAATAGTTGAGGATGAGGAAATAGCCCCTGTTAAGGGGTGGAGAGAGGGGAGGCTTAAATGTGCTGAGAGATGCTTCAAAAGAAGCGCCGATGAGGAGAATAGGGCGGGTTTGGTGTCTTTGGGTGATTCTATCATCGCCGCGAAGAATTGAAACCTAGGTCGGCTGCGGATTAGTGCCTTGAGCTTAGAATAGAATAATAGGGATGGGTGAAATAGACAGCTAACCTTGGCGGCATGGAAAACGACGTTTCACTCTCATCCTCAGTCACCGAGAGGAAATTGGTCACTCGATGGGTATCTGCACCGCGAACGTTTAGATCAGGCATGCCGAACTCCCACGGCGTCGGCACGCCAAACTCGTGGGCCTTGGCCACCAGCAAATCCCGATTTCGCGTCCGCGCAAAGCCGCGCAATACGATAGGAGAATTGAGCTGCGACAAGGCGCGTACCTTGGCTGCGTCGACATCCCTTACGGACAAGGAGTTCCGACCCGCTGCCGGCCGGATCACGAGCCCTGTTGGGTACACAGGTTCGCAGGTGATACCGCCCTTTTCGCTAGCCCAAGAAAGCAAGGCGCTTCTCTCACGAAAGTAACTTGGGCGACCTTGCTCGCATACGAGTTCAAACTCTTCGTTGGTGTCGAACTGGGACCGGTGGCCCGTGATGACGGTGCCGTCCAATCGAAACGCGATGCTGCAGTGCCAAGGCGTCGTAAACGATGTGTCTGTTGGTAGCAGGTTGATGGAGAGCTTGTTTTCACCCGTCGAGGGATGAATGGAAAGCCTCAATCGGTCGGGAAATCTTTGTCGTACTGCTCGAGCGAATGCCTGGGTGACGACTATCAGCACTGCCGCGTCGCTGACTATCCGGTACGAGCTGGACGGACGAGGGACAAAGAACTTACATCGCCTCTTGTGAGCATCTGCTTGGCGATATACTCTACTCCCTTTTTGTACTTCGACTTGCTGCGCCCCTCGCCTATGGGATACACATTCTGTAGGTCGGTCTCTAGGAACTTGATATATCCTCTGTATGTCAAGCATGTATCTTCATCCTCTGATATCCTGAGTGAAACATTGTATCCTGGTTTACTAAACTGTTGCAATAAAGCATGGCGGAAATTCGTTGCATTTGCCACATCTAGAGATAGTTAGGCTTAGCATCTAGAAATAGGGGGTGGCGCAGTATCAAAAGGGGTTATGTAGCAACTTTGAATACATCTCGGAAGATATGTTGACCATTACTTACATCTGATCTCGTCCAACTCATCTGGTACATCGACGTGTACTATGTCCTTCAGTCGACAGAATTCAATATGACGAAAGTCCTTTCTTGCTCGCAATGCTCGGAGGGCTTCGCCGTACGCCCAGACATCCCTGTCCGGAACTCCCAGGAGATCTTCTTTCGAGTTAATAGAAAGATAGGCGGCAGGTCGAGGATCAAGTACCGTTGTAAACGAGCCCATCAGACACAATCATCAACCTTGCGCCTGGCGTGTAAATATCTCCTATCGCAGCACATAGTCCATTGAGATGTGCAAGCGCAAATTCCTCGGCCTTGTCGGGGAGACGGCCAAAGACCTTCGCGGTATTGTTCGGGGACTTGAAAGGGAACGCCGGAAGGCACATAAGTATGCTCTCCTTAGCTGCGACCTTAGAATGGATATGGGCCAGAAAATTGGTTCCGTCCTTGGTCCCCGCTAGGAATGTATCTTTTGCAAGCTTATACCGTGAGATGATGCTTAGTATTTGTGATGAAATTTCTAGGTGAGAAGGTTCCAGTGTCTCTAGATTCCCAGCCGGAGAGCTTGGAGATGCCGAGACATCAGTAACTTCGAGCTTCAACGCGGACGGCATGGTGTAAGTAGGTAGGAGGTAGGTAAGATTGTATAACGTGGTGACATTTGGGACAAGATCGAACCTATAAATTCAGGTTCACCTTGGCAAGAAGATTGCAGGCGCTTTGCATGATACATATGATACATAGAGGCTGAGCTCGGGAAAACTCAGCTCGTATGAGTGGCGACACCTTGAGGTCTTTATTCCGCTGGTACATTAGTTAGAAAAAGAGCCGACTTGGCAAGGCGGCAACGTTGCAAAATCGACGAACCAAGCTTTATAGTAGACCAATAGCCGCTGCGGTTCGATAGTGTGTGTTTCCGGCAGCACGGCTAAAGCAGTCGAGTATTCAAGAAATCGGACTTCAATATAGCGTGACCAGCGCACGGATTTCGCAATATTCGCAGAAAACAGTCGCGGACATCTGTTACCCTCTCGTACACATGTGACACCATCTAGGCCTAGATTAGGCTTCCCGTACCCTGTGGAGGACCGAAGAACTCTTCCTTTTTCCTAAAGAGGAAATATAATCTGTTCGAGATCGTAGGTAACAGTCAATTATGTCCCATTTCATCTCCGCAGCAGCATAGCAGTACATGGCCCACTACGATCGCAGGCGGACGGACATGCGAATCTCGCCGTTGCGAGAGCGACCGTCGTTAGCGGACAAGTTTTGGACCCTCGACGGGAACGGCCTCGTCGGTGAACCTGTTCTATCATCGGTATTCATGAATTCGGGTAAATGCTGGTGCTAGAGACAAATGCTGTTAGCTTGGCAAAAGCTTGGGTATATACACCTTGAGATGAATGAATTTATAAATACAATCCAGCTGACTTCAAAGTCTCTTATGAGTCTCGCATAGGTTCCTTACAACCGGAACGACTAATTACCAATGAGCTACTAGTGCGGCTGTGTCATATCGACTATGGTCCAGAAGCCCGGGTCTGAGGAACCTCATTGCGTCTTGTCGTAGACGGATAGGGATAGACGCACTGGAGAGTATCTCTCAAGCGCTGCCCTGAACTAAACTGTGTAACAATCGGTCGAATTGAGTGACAGTACCTAGTGAACTGCTTCAACATATCCATATTTTTAGAAGTAAGCCTTCATCTCCGAGACTGAGGACGATGTTATGTCTCAGGTACCCAGTACAGCTAGCGGGCAGAAATTCTGAAGCGAATATGCTATCGTAGCCGATTATGCTGGATGTCCCCTGGATATGAGTTTCGCTTGAGATACCGACCCCTCTTCCTCGCTCAGAAACCATCACGGTCAAGCTTGGGGACCAATCATGTCCACTGTATCATAGATTGCGCGAGGATGGCGCATGGTGATGATTTCGCATTTCTCGATGAAGGAGGAGCTTGAACATCAGTAATGCCGATACTTTCGCCCTCATCTGGCACGTAGCGAAACTTGACCTACTAGTGCTCGGCGATATAATCCATAAAGTCTTGGTTCGAGAATGCGAGGGCGAAGTCGAAAAAGGGGCAATACACTAAGGTATGGTTAACTACATGCAATGGTCTCTAATACGTATTGCTTACATATATGTATTTATTAGGTAGCAGATATTGCAGTAGCCATTCCGCGATAACGATAACACTAGTCAAGTTGGCCCAAGCGCTATTCCTTCAAAAGACAGCTGTTGCCGAGCCGAGGCAAACGGTTGGAAGCGTGAATGACGCGAATGGAGCCTGAAAATGGATCTCCTTGAACAGCTCATCTGTCACTTCTCCCACTATTCTCACCACCAAAATCCAAATTCCAATTCCTAATTGCGTGGTTTCATGGCGCAACACTCCCTTTTTCCTTCTTGAATTGTACTTTTCTAGATCTCCTTGTATTACTATAATCTAATTTGTTCCGTCTTCTCCTTCGACATGTCACAACCCGCCGATCATTTCAGCACCAACCCGTCGCGTCCGGCGAATGAATCCCATAATCCGATCCACAGTATGCTGTCGATACGGCCGAAATGGTTGCACATGTACGGTGACTTCATCACGAAAAACTCCCATCAAGTATCCCAGATCGAGAGCGCGTTACGATCCCTAACATACATCATCCCTGGCCGCTTTCGCGATGCAGAGATTGCCTCCGAGACTCTACACTCGGGCATCCAGCTACTGTCACTTTACCACGATGCTGTTCTTCGAGGCGCCATCACGAGGATACCGGCTCTCGCTTCAAAGATACCGGGCCCACATACGCGCTACACCAGATTCTGGACGGCCAAGAGTAGAATATACCGGAGGATAGCACTGCTCCTACAAATTGTGCAGTATACGGAGTTACTATGGGAAATGGCAGCGAAGCGCAAGGGCGAAAAGGTTCGCTGGCGTATTATCATCATCTTGGAGGTTATCAAAGCAGTCTGCCGCCTATTATTAATGCGAGTCACCAACTCAAGGCCTCTCGTGACACCAGCGCTGCCCGAGCGCGATCCAATTCCACCCGATGTGGATCAGAATGATGGCGACACACTGAAGGAGCTAATGGGCGAGGAGGTTCCTGTGGAAACCGCCAAAGCCACCCACGAGAAGGAATGGACGATGCCCCGGACCGGCTCTAGCCTCCCGAGCCTCCCGAATCCTGGAGACATAAGTTCTTACTTGATGGGGCGAGTGTTGACGGCAGACGATATCAAGCCCGCATCAAAGCTTCTAAATACGCTATCCCGTCCCGGTCAAACCGCCGAGATACTTCATATCCTCTCACCCCTCTTATACGCCATTGCGTTGTCGAGGAGCAAAGATAAGAAGTCCTGGGCACCCTGGATTATCGGATTAAGCCTGGAGTATGCTGCGCGGCAGTTGCGTGACAGAGGTCTACGCAGTACTGCTTTAGAGAACGAGGAATGGGGCAAGAGGTATTGGGCGGCAGGCTGGTGGACAATGAGAGGTGCTTTCTACGAACATGTCACGAAGGGTATGATAGCCGGTGTGCGTCGTCGTATGCCCGGTCTCGTTTCCGGCATAATGGAGGATTACGAATATCTATGGGAAAATTATTACTTCAGCACGAGCGCTTGAACGGCCTAATACGCACGAGCACCTACAAGGCAGCCCATCAATTTGAACTCTTGGACCGAATCTACTAGGAGATCGGTTCGAGTCGCCAACAATTCTACAAGCTGGCCGCTTTGCCTCAAGTTTCTACCTACCTATTCTACTGAAACGCTCCTCTCGGCTTACTAGCCAGACCCAGTTCTCGTCGTATGTGTTTGCTCTCGGTGGATTCAGAAGCTACAAAGGTATCCAGATACGTGAGCTCTTAGCTAAGCGCATTTGCGTCTGATAGCCATATCGACGTTTCGGTTTCACCAATAATGCACATCGATACTCCACTAGGAAATACACCGCTACAGATCCATTCATCATTGCTCTCTATGAGCTTCAGACAGACCGTGAACGATCATTAGAAGGCTCGCGGTGGTTAACATTGCGACGACTTGTGTTTAATAGAAACACTGGTGATATAATGTTCAAAGGGCATTTCTCGCGGAAGTTGCAGACGCAGAGGAGACGACTAGGCAGCTGGTCTAAATCCCCGGACTTAATCATGTCCGCTACGGCATGATATTGTAACATTACAGTCTGGTATAGCAATACTATCTAGACGTTTGTGCGGTAAACTTTCATTCGAGACGAACAATAGTTGCCTTATGGGAAGACAACCCAATAGATTATTTGGTATATCAATGCTCTTCTCTACATCAACCCATATACCAGAACGCGATTGAAGCCAGAAATTAGCGCCAGAGCCGAGAGTGAAACCTGAATGTAAGGTTCGACGACTGTCTGAACGCTGTGACTATGGGAACTTGGTCGCTTAGGAGAGGCACGAGCGCTTCTGCGCCTCGTCACTCCTATATATTTGAATCCAGAGACTGTTTCATATTGAACTTTCTCATTGTGCCAATAAATATCTCCTTTCAGCTAGGTGCCTAGATATGTGAACTGTCTATAGGCATGAGATTTTCCAAGATAAATCTACCCTTGCTGTGCTGACATCTATAGGTCACTAGTGAGCAGCCCCAGCAAATAGGAGAGGATTCTATACCGAATTTCGATCGTCTTATTGGAGAATTGCATGCAAGTGACCGCAGCGTACATTTATACAGCACAGCCTCATACGACGTCGATACTAGTATCACAGACCCTCCCCAGTCCACAGCTACTCCCGTTTCACGATGGAAGCTTGCCATTCTTTCGTTTCTGAAATTAGTCATGCCTATGCGGCGTATTTCGATGCCATGTCTAAATTGACGGAGAGCGGTCAGATCATCGACTACGGACTTGCTCATGATAAACTCCTGAATGGAACATCCGGTTTCAAGTACGATGCCATCGACGCCGCCACACAAGCCCGGCTTCTACGAGTCACCCCTGGAAGCATGGATTTCAGCCTCGAAACGTTTAATCTATCAGACCTCCCTTCGACTCGATATTGCGCACTATCATACATCTGGGGCAGCGCAGAATACACTGAGAATATCTACGAGATCAATGTCGGCGGCCAGTGCTTCTACGTGCGTAGGAACTTGCACGAATTCCTCACCACCTCAGCAAGGAATCGTGTAGGCGGGCTTCTCTTTATAGACGCAATATGCATCAACCAGCTTGACAGCGCAGAGAGACGAGCACAAGTGAAGGAGATGGCGCGCGTCTACCGAAATGCCGATTTAGTTGTAGCGTGGCTTGGCACGCCCAAGACTCGCGAACAGGATGATAGCTTGGAGTCACTCAGCCAAGCAGGCATCGACAAGCATCACTCTGAATTCACAGCAGAGCAGTGGGAAGGCTTCAGGTATCTGAGCTATCATCCCTACTGGAGTCGAGTCTGGATCGTGCAGGAGGTGCTGCTGGCGCGCAGCGTGACGATATGGTGCGGCCGCCACGTCTTCCCGTCGCGTTTGTTTGCGGGCATACCGTCATACGCTATACCGTCGCCCGAATTACGGTTCTCCCAGAGTGGACGGCCGCAAACAGTTGCCGACGCCGTTTCGGATTCGCGCAGTCCCGCTGAGAGAATTATAACTCACAGGGAACGCGTGGTGCTCCGGCCGATACTTGACCCTCTTGCTCAGGGGACAGCGGTCGGAACACTCGACGAAATCACTGCGGAGCTCACCCGCCCGCATACGGCAGTCGAAACGTATCATTCGCGGGTACCGGATCTTATCCACGAAGTCATCCGCAAATTCGGCAAGCTCGACTGTACTGATCCAAGAGACAAACTGTACGGATTTCTGGGGATCATCGCCGACTCCAGCAGGGCCAAGGTAATCCCCGACTACAGAGAGGATACTGCCTACGCATACCGCCAAGCCCTAAAGATCGGGCTGGAGGAGATCCGCAGCGAGTACTGGACGCCGCCGTATTCGAGAAGGCTTCAGGAGGTGTACAGGGAGTACCTTGCCTACTACTGCAACGTACGCGACGCCTTCCGCATAGACGACAGACAGAGCGCGGATATCTTAAAAGGGGTGGTTGCACAGATCGCCCGCGAAACCCATCCGCCACACCGCACCGTCGAACACGACTGGCAAGAGCACGTCTCGCGCGACAATGTAGATCCCGACATATTCGAAAGCCTCAAAAAGCTGCTAGGAACTACTCAACCAGAGCGCGAAGAAGCTGAGAAGGTGTCGCAAAGACCGAGAGGAATCCGGCGGTGGAGGTTGTGGCTGAGATGACCTGACACCGCCTTTTGCAAAAGAATGGAGCTGTATGCTTCCTTTTTCCCATTTATAAGTCTTAACTACATGCGTACAACTGCGGTACCGTTATTACGACAGTTATGAGTCCCGGTTAGCGCAGCGGATATACGCATTCCACTGCATTCGATAAATGTAATTACGCTAAGACTCCTAGAGCGAAACCCCGGAGGCCCCAGAGCCAGACCAGATCTGGCAGTAAGGCGAGGGTTCGAAACCACGACGAATTACACGCACGTAGAAACAGCCTCTTAGACTTAGCGCAAGAAGCCTATTATGAAGAGCTGGCCCGACCTCTATTGGATCCGACAGCCACGAGAGCGAGTGAGCTAGATAGGGACGTGATCGATTCAGTTCTTAGGTTCAGATACCTAAGAACCTGGGGGTGTGTTACGTTTATAAGACGCAATTACATGCCGTAATTGCGGTATCGCTTTTGCAACATTTTTGTATTGCGAAATGAAAAGAAAGGCTTATGGCGTTAGTCAAATTGTCCATTTGATCGCTCTTTGGAATGGGCGATCAACAAATATGGAATTGTCGGATTCTCCACTGCGATCCGTAGTGTAGGTACGAACAGGGGGGGGGGACGCTTGTTTACCACTATTTAGAGAAGCAATAGAACTATCTCAGCGGAAGAGGTTATATGATGGTTCAGGGGTTTAATTTCTGACAGGCTATCTCGAGTAACGGCAATCCTCGTGTCGAGAAGGCTTAGAACAATGAATCACCTCCGAAGCTAAGCTAATACGCGAATATCACCACTTTTTGTCTCATATTCGACAATTATTCCGCGGAGCAAATTAATGAATCATTACTCCAATGGTCGGAGAATTCCGGTCTTCTTGCCACTACCCCTCGACGACGACTCCTCTCATACGTTTCATACTGCACCTACATATGATTGATGTTACTATTATTCATCTCGCTACCTACCTAGCGTCAAATTTTTTTTTCAAAGGAGAAGCTCACCGTCTTCTCTTCTCTGCTATTTGATTCCACTTTTCTAGTGTAGACGGACACGCTGCCGAACGACATGCCTCCCCCCAGCAATCTAGACCAAAGCCAAATCGACA